>MU227610.1:3278539-3311879 GCA_018584345.1 Thuja plicata | reverse complement strand
AGTTGAAAGAAATGTGATATGTCAAGTTCTAGATCTACCCTTGGCTTACAACATACTATTAGGGAGACCTTGGATCCATGAAATGCAAGCAGTACCATCTACTTACCACCAGTGTATCAAATTCCTACATAATGGGGTGGAAGTGACAATTCCTGTAGAAGCCAGTTATACTTGCAACAATGTTAAAACAGATAGTATGGTTCCTCATAGCAAAGCAGTTTCAAAATAAATTGTGCTTGAAAATACTAAAGACATGGTTATGAAGAGCTTTGGAAAGACCTTAAAACTTGAAGAAACTAGTATGGGAGAATACAAGCTGGACATGACCCCATCATTAACAGAACTGCTAGTATCTCCAAGATCTTATGGAAAACTTTCGTCGTCTTTCACACCTACTACATATAAAAAGCCAAAAATCCACAAAGAAACTGGTATGGTTAAAGCATCTACCTCCCAAGAGGATGACAAAGAAGAAACGACAATCTTGACTTTTCTTTACAAGGGAGAACCAAAAGAAAATAAGGTAAAACATGTGGAAATATCCCCAAAAAAGTATGGTAAAGGATATGATCTTCTCAAACAAATGGGAAATAAAGGGGAAGGACCCTTAGGAGACAAAGGAAAGGGACTTGTTGAACCTATACACATGGAATTCATAAATACCAAAGATAAAACAAGACTAGGTTTCAATAATAAATCTGAAAAACCCTACTTCAAGAGATGGTCCAATCTTTGATGAAAGAAGTGATGAAGAAGAACAAATAGAACTAGAAAAATGGACCTATGAGAGATTATTTAATATTGATATAGAGTATCCTAAATATCAAGGAGAAATATATGTACCTAGCTTTGAGACACCACAAGACACTCATGTTCCTTTATTAACACAAGCTACTATTCAAGAGGTCAAGGAAACAACAAGAGACACTCCAGAACTGCCATTGATAGAAATAACTATTGACGAGAAACCCCAATAATAGGATTCACGTCCTAACTAGGGGAAGCTGGTCACAATTTCACACATCCTAGATTTACCACACTTTGATCTACAAGTGGCTAATAGAGTACATTAGGTAACTATTGTTGAGTTTCTAAACAGATCAGATGATGAAATAATAGACTCACATGGTTATGAATGGGATGTCCTATCCGATTCTACCATGGAAATTGAATTAGATGTGATTCATAAGTTAGCACTGATATTTCAAAGAGGAGAGAGTTCTAACACTTCTCCTAACACTGTTGTTGTTCATGAATCAGATGAGATACCATTTCCTAGAATTCTTGATGAAGAAACTGGTGTTTTACTAGGTCTAGAGGATATTATGAGACTACAAGAAATGAGATCCATTTTGTTGAGAGAAGAAGAAGAAATCTCAACTAATGAGTCGCTAGAGTTAGGTCCACATATTACTAACAATGGCCCTATTAATGATGGTTTAACTCTTGATGATCTAAACTCTATAGACGTAAACTTAACAGAACATGTCTTGTCAGTTAATAGTTTTGACGCTGAAGTGATGTTGTCCTTACCAAACTCTAATTCATTATCCTTGATAAACCCTGACTTAATTAATTGGAAAAATTTAGATCCTAATCCTATCATGCACTTTCCTAATGACTACACTTTGGCTTGCTACCTAAATTATTGTGAACCTTATCCTTCTTCCACCAATGCAAGGAGCGTGAACATGTCACAGGAGGATATCAAGTTTCTTAGTCGCAAATTGAAAAATAAAAAGAAGAAAAGAATTGATGGTGAAAACCACCTTGTGGCAGTGTCAAATTCTAAAAAGGTAAAAACAAAAGATGTATCTGATGGTGAAAACCTCCAAGAGGCACCAAAGGATGAGATTCTTGATATTCTCCCTGAGCACTTTCAAGAAAGATATTCAGTTTTGATAGAACCCACACAACTGATTAACTTGGGCATGGCTGAAGCTCCTCAAATTGTTCACTTGACACGGTCATTATTAGAAGAGGAGAAGATACAATTCAATGTGTTCCTAAAAGAGAAAAAGATCAACTTTGCATGGTCTTACATAGATATTCCTAGACTAGATCATGAATTAATAATACATCATTTGTCTATAGCTCCTGGGATCAAACCCGTGAAACAAAAACTTAGAAAGATGCATCCTCATGTTGTATTACTGGTGAAAGAAGAGCTAGAAAAATTACTGAAAGATGGATTCATTAGAGTCATCGCTTATGCAAGATGGATTTCTAATGTGGTACAAGTATCTAAAATAGATAAATCTATTAGGATCTGTACAGACTTTAGAGACTTAAACAAAGCATGTCCTAAAGATGATTTTCCACTACCAAACATTGATATGATCATAGATCTAATAGCAGGCTTTCAAATGTACTCATTAATGGATGGTTTCTTGGGCTATAACCAGATTAAGATTGCTTTTGAAGATCAAGAGAAGACCGCATTCACATGCGCATGGGGAACTTTTTGTTGGAATGTTATGCCATTTAGGTTAAAGAATGAAGGTGCTACATACCAAAGAGCTATGACTACCATATTCCATGATATGATGCATAAAAATATGGAGGATTATGTGGATGATACCTTAGCTAAATCAAAAGAAAGGACTACTTGTATTGAAGACTTACATAAAATATTAGATTGTGTAGAGAAATTTCAACTCAGACTCAATCCAAAGAAATGTGCCTTTGAGGTTCAATCAGGGAAGTTGCTAGGGTTTATTGTATTAGCAAAAGGAATTGAGGTAGACCCTAAAAAATTCAAAGCTATACTAGAAATGACCCCTCCACCCAACATTAGTCAAATGAGGACATTACAAGGGAGACTCTAGTCAATCAGGAGATTTATGTCACAACTTGCAGACAAAGCACAACCCTTTACTAAATTGCTACATAAAGGTGTCACCTTCAAATGGGATGAACATTGTGAAACTAACTTCAAAGAATTAAAAGAGTACCTGGCTACTCCTCCTATTCTCATGGCACCCATTCATGGAAAGCCATTACTCCTATATATTTTATCTATAGCTACATCACTAGGAGTATTACTGGCACAAGAAGATGACACTAAAAAGGAAAGAGAAATCTACTATATCAGTAGAACACTAGTATCTTATGAACTCAATTACAACATAATTGAAAAATCTTGCCTAGCAGTTGTCTTCACATCACAGAAATTGAGACATTGCATGTTATCACATACAGTAAAACTCATTGCAAAGATAGATCCTTTGAAATACCTCTTAAGAAAGACAACATTAAAAGGATGAATAGCAAAGTGGGTCATGATTCTGAGAAAATTTGACATTGAATATGTAGATAGAAGAGCTATTAAAGGACAAGTTCTAGCCGATCAATTAGCTGATTCACGACTCCAAGATGATGAACCTTTTAGAATTGAGTTCCCTAATGAAATAATTATGCATCTAACTGAGTATCCATGGAAGATGTACTTTGATGGTTATTTCACGCATCAAGGCTTTGGAGTAGGGGTTCTATTCATAACTCCTCAAGGCTACAAAATACCCAAGTCCTACAAATTGATGTTTCCATGCACAAATAATATTTTTGAATATGAAGCATTGGTAAATGGTCTTAAACTTGCTATAGAATGGAAGATCATAGAGTTATATGTATATGGTGACTCCCAGCTCATTATCAATCAAGTAAATGGAAATTATCAGACCAAAGATGAGAATTTTATGCCCTACAAAAAAATGGTTAATGACCTAAAGAAGTACTTTGTCTTTGTCACATTCTAGGAAATACCAAGAACAGAGAATAAAGTTGTAGATGCTATGGCTACACTAGAATCCATGTTACAACTAGAGGAATATCAATTCCGATATGACTTCTTGGTGGAATAATTATCCTACCCATCCTTTGATACACCTAAATACCAAGTAATTTATGCTTTGAACACCCAAGACCCATCACGGTATGCTCAAATCATTGCTTACCTAACTGACCAAAATATACCCAATGACCTATCCAAAAATGAAAAATGAACCTTAATTAGGATAGTATCGCGTTATGTCCTCATTACTAATAAATTATATAGATGAGGTCTCGAAGATACACTTATTAGGTTTTTATAATATTAAGAGTTGGATCGCACATTGAAATAAGTCCACGAAGTTTTATGTGGATCACACTCAAATGGCTTTTCACTGGCTAAGAAACTGCTAAGAGTAGGCTATTACTGGCCCACAATGGAAAAATATGCTATTCAATTTTCAAAGACATGTCGTAAATTCCAAACACTTGGAAATATCATCCATGCTCCTGCTAGCTAACTCATACCATTCATAACACATTGGCCATTTCAGCAATGGGCCTTTGATTTGGTTGGACAAATATATCCTAATTCTTCAAGTGGACATAAATACATCATTACGGCCACTGATTATTTCTGTAATACCCTCTCAGATGACTATTCTATTATTTTAGATTGGACATTATGTAAGGAAATATGTGATTACATTTGCTTACACTTTGATAGATCTAGATGATGATATGCTTAGCTAAATGTTTTGATATATGCATTTATGATTAATATCCTTATGAAAGAATTATTTATCTTCTGCTTGGTTATATCATAAGGAATGGATCCAAGAAATTGAATTCTAATCTTTCCCATTTATGATGCTCTATATGACTGATGTGTTTTCATGATTTATCTATGATGCTTCATGCTTGTATATATGTATGATGTGTTTCATGACTCAAGACAAATTCGTAGTTACTCACGTAGCTAAGGTTCACACGATGTATCAATCCTAGTCATCTATCTGCAATGTCTTATGTAGTATATATATGTTCCTATGCACATTTATCTCTTATCGGTGATGAATGATTGTAGGTACCAAGCATCATCTCCACTTGGATCCACAAGTCCAAGCGTGCTCTCAAAATCCTCAATTGTTATTCTGACAAAGATAACACCAGGTCCTGCAAGACTAAGCCTAGCCCTAATCCTTGCTCTTAGGTTGGGTCTTTTTGAATTTGTCCTTTGATTGTGGATTGATGTCCGATTATGTTTTCTTGGTATTTTAAAGTTGATCATTATGGATATTATTTGTAGTTCGTAGGACTAGGTGAGTATTACTTTGTGGTAGGGCTATCTGTTAGTAATAATATGATTGTATTATGGAATTAAATACATGGTAATAAGATTTTCAAGGGTATTCATTAATGCATGGTTTATAATAATATTTTCATGGATATATACACATAGGCATATGGGTGCACACATATGCATATGCTTATATATATGTTTATATTAATATGTTTTAATATGTTTATATAATTTTTTTAATATGTGTGTTTCTGTATTTATTTATATGCCTTTTTAATTGTAACGAAGGAATTAACTATTATGTGTAATTAGATCGACATCATCCTTGGATAAAATAAAGGTAATTACTAATTATCCTTTTAAGAGGAAAAGTAACAAATCTTAATCTAAAAGTGAAAAGTAAGGATAAATAAAAGAAATTACTTAAAACATGAAATTAAATAAAGGTAACAAAGGTGGTAAATAAACTAAAGGATTCACGGGAAACAATCTACTTAATAATTTATCTAAGAACTAATAAAGTCCAAACTAATAACCAATAGATGGTTGTGGATGGTTGCATCAGTTGAAATTTCTTGTGCAACCAATCCTACAACATATATATGAAAGGATATTTGGAAAGTAAAAATTTTGGAAGAAAATGGAGATATTATATACGAAAACTCTCAGTCTGAATCTATTAGAAAAGTTAGTGGTGGCATTTGGAAAAGAACTCTGTGATTGGAAAGCTTGAGGAGATTGGGATTGGATGGAGTGGACTTGGATTTTCTTTCAAGGGTTTCTCCGCAGGACTCCAAGTAGGCTCTACCTGGAAAGAGAATCTTGTTTCATGTGTATGCTATGCTTGATGTGTTTGTTTCACTGTTTGCTATAGTTTTGTTGATCAAAGGAAACCTTTAATGGTTGTTTTGATACAATGCTTTGTTATATGATTTGAATAATGGATGAATACTTTAATGATAGATAATGTTATGATATGTTCATTCATTTTTCCCTCTTTGTGAATTTTTTCCTTATAATTTTTTGGCTTCTACTTGGAACCTTCCTCAATTGATGTTATACAGACTTTCGCCTTATTAGAATATTGTTTTCTTGGTGTCATCTTTCTACACCTTACGTCTATGGGTAGGAATTAAATAGGTTTACTTGGAAGGTAGGATGGGTTTGAGGGCTGTTTTGGAAGGAGAACAGAGGGATCTCAACTGGGTACCCCTCTGATTATGCTTTCCAAACCTCCATTTTACCCATTTTTACCCGAAAGGTCAAATCTAGAGGTTGATGTCCTTAGTGCACACAGTCCTGACCATCTACAGAGAAATGGACACCACCTATGTAGGATGCATGACCATCTACATAGTATGAAGCCCCATATGCGCAGGTTGTAACCACCTACGCAGCTTGAGCTACCACTTGCGCAGCTTGGGCTACCATCTGTGCAGCTTGAAGTACCATCTGCGCAGGACTCTTCCAGTTTGATTTTTAGGGTTTCTGGAAGGGTTTAGGGTTTGGTTTTGACCCATGGTTGGACCTATGGGTTTTTCAAACTTACAAGATACTTAATTTTCATATGGTATTATGTTTAGGGTCTTTTGGAAACTTATCATAAGTTTTGGACCAGTTTGGGAACCCTGATTAGGGTTAGGGTTGTTTAATGCCCTAGGAACCTTGTGTAACTTCTTCTATATTTACATATTGATGTTATGAACTCTTGTGCACCTATGGTACTTATATTTATGTGTTTTGATGAGATTTTTAGAGGTAGGAAACCTAGGAGCACTAGGTGAGTGGCTCATAGTGGGGGTCGGGGCCCTAAGTGGCTAGTACCAGGGTAAGCCACTGTGGAGTTGTTTAATCCAATGATAAAAATAATAATTTATGGGAAGGGAACTACACATTAACTAAGATAAGCCTCACCCATGCCGGTAGTGCTAGCATAGGCTACAGATGGGAGTGGGAGAAGGTGATATTGTGATAGCACAATCGGATAGTCTCGTCCCCATGAGAGATGTTCAATTTTGCATGTGCCTACTTGGGGGTCAGGGCCCAGAGTGGCTTACCAGGGTAACCCAAGGGGTGAGGGCTATGCGTTGAAACTCACCTAGAATTTCTTATAGTTTCTACCGATGTAATTCATGTCTTTGTGTTCTTCTTGTGTTTTCAAATTATGTCTTGTTTTGGGAATGCACTATGCTCTCCTTAGAAATGGCCTAGTCATCACCTACTTGTGTGGATCATGGTGTTTATCTCCTAGCATGGGGGAGTGGATCCTTTTTGGGTATACACTTTGTTGGGTGGTGAATATTTTATTGAGGTACTATTCGTAGAGTCATGGATGAACCTTGCTGTGCTTTCTCCAGATTTGCAGAAGAAGACTTTCTTAATGTTCTTTGTTGTTAGAAATGTAATGGTATTTTATCGATGTAACCTCCCAAGAGGAGATGAATGTAAATAATATTTGATATGATCCAAATTGATGTAATGGGATGGGTAGCTTTAGGAAAGGGGAAAAAGGGATGAATTATCTTTCAATGTAAAGAATGAATTTGATCAGAAAAGAAATAATGTATGTTTATGTAACTTGGAAAACATGTCATAATTATGATACATCATGGTTTTAAAAGAGAATGAAAGAACTTGATATATATTGATATTGTAAATGCAATAATTATTTATTTCTAAATGGCGTGGAATGGTTATTAGGAAATCTCATTTCTTTATGCATGTTTCCTTTAAATTTGAAAAGAAAAGAAATCTTGAATCTTAGAAGTTAATGTTAAAATGAGTTATATGGGTAGATAATCATGAGAATAGATATGCTAGTTAAATGAGATATGATGAAATTTATGAATCATAATGTCTTTCCTTGAAAATAAAATTAATGGTTAAGTCTTGTTCGTTGGGGAACCTAGGAAGAATTTGTAATTGAAATTTGTAACTTTAGAACTACATAGTTAAAAAAAATGTATACAACACTATAAAGATTCCTAGCTTAGTAATATTTTAAGTTTCATCCTGGTCTCCTGGCGGGCCATGACATCTTGGTATTAGAGCCCTAGGTTTCCACACTGGAACCCAGGGAATATTGGCTCATTAATCTTAGTGTTTAGATATTTGCACCCATCATTAAACCATGAACCTAGAGTTGGGACTAGAGCCTTTAGAATTATCTCTTTCCTTGTATATTCCAGGATGCCTCCAGTTACCCATGGTAGAAGGGGTGCCCAAAACACTTCTCCAAGACCTCACCCAGAAAGGTCTTAGGAGGAAGAGCAGTTTGAGGAGGAAGGAAGTTGGGAACAATTTGATAGCCACGTAGGGGATTTTTAGGGAGCTCAGATGCAGGAATTGTTGCAACAGATATTGCAAAGACTGGATGTAGGCCAGGATAGGGGTCATCGAAATGAGTCTAATGTCTCTCACCACCATGAGAGGGAAAGGGAAAGGATCCCTAGGAGAAGAAATCCGACTATAGAGGAGGATGCTCTGTGAGCTTCTCACATGCAAGATCTCCTTAGAGCAAACCCTCCCCCATTTCGGGGAACGCAGAGCGATGCCACCGCTGAAACATGGTTACTTGATTTGGAAAGGTTATTTTCCATGCATTTTTACCATAGTAACACCAAGGCTCAGTTTGTATTTATTCACCTTAGGGACTTTACCTCTACTTGGTAGGAAAAAAAGAAAGAGAAATTGCACATTGACATAGCCACCTTGTCTTGGGAACTGTTCCTAGAACTCTTCCAAGCTTAATTTCTATTTGACCATTAGAGGCGTGAGAGGGCAGAAGAATTTCATAACTTAAGGCAGTTAACCATGTCAATTGATGATTATTAATGATGCTTCTTTGAGCTCAACCCTTATTCCAAATATAAGGATGATGAAGCCATGCTTACACAACACTTCCTTAGAGGACTCAATAGTCAATTTTCTGGCCAAGTGCGGGTCTTTGAGCCTCAGACCGTTAATGAAGCAATCATTAAAGCTCATATTATTGAATAGAATGAAGCCTTAGGTTTGGGAGGTTAGATGAATACCCAAGGGGTTAATGCCCCTCAATCTGGGTCAAGGTACAAAGAGAATCAGTATCAGGGAACATCTGGTCCTAAAAACTATCCTCCCTCATCTAAGGGCATTCAAAGCCCACAGAAAAAGAAATTCACTTATAACAACAAAAATGGTGGGTCTCAAACAGGAAACTCCCACAACTGGCAGCGTAACAGGCACCATTCAAATTCTCAACCAGCAAAAAGTACACAACAAAATGGTAGCCGAGGTAGTTTTTAGCAGTCAAGTGCTCATGGCTCTGGGAAGAGTTTTGTTAGAAATAGAGGATGTTACTCTTATGGAAAACATGGTCATATTGCAATAAACTATCCTCAGAAATCAACATCAGCTTCTAATTATAAATATGCCACCTCGGAACCCACTGTAGGGGACACAGGTAGATCTCACAGGGTGTTTTCCATGTTGGATCAGAAGCAATCAAAACATAGGGGATTAGTCATCGAAGCTTCAGGTTTGTTAGGGGGTATTTCTATCACTAATCTATTTGATTATGGAGCTACCAATTCCTTTATTTCGCCTTCTCTAGTTAAGCAATGTGGGCTGACAGAAGTAAGGCAGGAAGATAAGTTGCAGGTTGAGTTAGCCTCTGCGGCAAGGATAGCCTCTGAATCTTGTGTCCAGAATTGTGAGTTAGCACTCAGACCTTTTTCCACCCTTTTAGATCTTTGAGTGATTCCCTTAGGCTCTTATGGGGTAGTCTTGGGAATGGATTGGTTAGAGGCTCACAAAGCCATCGTAGATTATAAGGATAAAAGTATCTAGTCTTCTGATGATGTAGGAAAAAAGAGGAAGATTGTTGGGGTTCAACAACCCATCTCCCTCTGCATGATATCTGCAATGCAACTCAAGCAGTGTATGAGTAAAGGTTGCCAGTTGTTTGTTGTCCTAGTTAATGACTTGGAAGAAGGGGAAATTAAGAATGTAACTCTTGATCACCCATTACTTCAGGAATTTGTAGACATTTTTCCCAAGGAAATTCCTGGAATGCCTCCTAAAAGGGACATTGATTTCCGAATAGAGCTTGTGCCACGAGCAAAACCAATCTCTAAGGCTCCATACCGCATGACCACACAAGAACTTGGGGAACACAAGTTGTAGTTAGAAAAAAATTTTGGAAAGGGGTTCATCAGAACTAGTGTATCCCCATGGGGTACCCCAGTATTCTTCGTTAAGAAGAAGGATGGGTCTCTCAGATTGTGCATTGATTATCGCCAGCTCAATAAAGTCACCATTAAGAATTGATATCCTTTGCCTCACATCAATGACCTATTTGATCAAATGAAAGGGGCAAAATTCTTTTCAAATATTGACCTTAAATCAGGCTATCACCAACTAAGGATTCACAAGGCTGATATTCACCGTACAACTTTTTGTACCAGGTATGGTGACTATGAGTTCATGGTAGTGCCATTTGGGCTAACTAATTCTCCCTCTGTATTTATGAGCTTGATGAATGGGGTGTTCAGAACCTATTTGGATACATTTGTGCTAGTTTTCTTGGATGACATCTTAGTTTTCTCCAAAATAATTAAGGAGCACAAAGATCATCTTCTCCAAGTGTTGCAATGTTTAAGAGAAAACCAAATTTATGATAATCTAGAAAAATGTAAGTTTTTCTAGACAAATGTTAAATATTTGGGTCGTGTCATCTCAGGGAGTAGGATTGTAGTTGACCCAACAAAGATTCAGGCCATAGTAGAATGGCCAACTCCGAATAATGTCTCTGAGGTCCATAGCTTTATGGGTCTGGCAGGGTATTACCGGTGTTTTGTCAAGGGATTTTTCCAGATAGCTCACCCTATCACTTCCTTGCAAAGAAAAGGGAAGAAATTTATTTGGTCAAAGAAGTGTGAGGCTTCCTTCTCATTTTTGAAAGAAAAGTTGACCAGTGCACCCATCTTGACAGTTCTGGAACCCTCAGGAAACTTTGTGGTTTGTACTGATGCTTCTCTAGAAGGGATTGGGGCAGTCCTTATGCAAGAAGGGGAAGTTATCACTTATGAGTCTCGAAAGCTAAAAGACCATGAACTTAACTACCCCACCCATGACCTTGAATTGACATTATTTGTTCATACCTTAGTAAAATGGAGACACTTCTTGTCGGGGCACAATTTTGAACTCCATACAGATCACCGTAGTCTTCAAAATATTTTCACTCAACCTAACCTCAATGCTAGACAATGAAAGTGGATGGAATTCTTATGTGAATATGATTTTGAGGTTAAGTATATCCAGGGGAAAATGAATGTCATGTCTGATGCCCTGAGCCGACGCAAGCATGCCTTATCAGTGCTCTCCCTCAACACAGATTTGGGAAGTCGAATCCAACAAACCCTCGCTACTAATTCATGGTATAAAGAGGTTAAGGAAGAATTAGAATCAAGAAGACCCTTAGAGGGGTGCTTCACAGGGTATTTATTGGAAATGGGTTGCTACGACATCAGTGTTGAATCTATGTACCTTTATCTTGTGACCTTTGCACCGTTATCTTAGTAGAAAGCCATAGAGTGCCCTATTCAGCACATCCAGGAGTGAATAAAATGTTCTCCAACCTATGCTAGTTGTACTATTGGTCAAGGATGAAGAGGGATATAGTAGATTATGTGGCAAGGTGTCTAGAGTGTCAGAGAGTGAAGGTTGAGCATCAACATCCGGTAGGTCTCTTGCAACCCCATCTTGTTCCAGAATGGAAATGAGATATTATCTCCATGGATTTCATTGTAGGACTTCCTATTACCCCATGAAGACATGATGCTATCATGGTTATGGTAGAAAGACTTACAAAGGTAGCCCATTTCTCTCCTATGCAATCCTCATACATAGTAGCATCAGTAGCCAAAGGATTTTTGAAGGATGTAGTGATACTTCATGGAATTTTTAGAAAGATTATTTCTGATCGAGATCCAATTTTCACATCCTCACTTTGGAATTCCCTCTAACAAGCATTAGGGACTCAACTCAACTTTAGGTCAGCCTATCATCTAGAAATTGACAGGCAGATCGAGCGGGTTAATCAGGTTATTGAAGATATGCTCAGGATGTATGTTATGGATAGGCAGACCCTTTGGGAGGATTACTTATACTTTGTGGAGTTTTCTTATAATAATGGATACCATAGCTCCATTGGTATGTCCCCATTTAAGGCCTTGTATGGTCATCCTTGCCACACCAGTTTGAGTTGGGATTGATTGGAAGACAGGGTACTCCTTGGTCTGGAAATTTTGCAAGATATGGAAAAGCAGGTGGATCAGATTAGGGAACACATTATTGTAGGTCGGGATAGACAAAATAAATATGCAGATGCTCACAGAACTGATGTACATTTCTCTCATGGAGATAGAGTGTTTCTTAGGGTGCACCCGCAAAAGAGTCCAATCTATTATGGAAAAGGCTTTAAGCTAGTACCCCGATTTGTTGGTCCTTTTGAAGTCCTTGAGAGGATAGGGCCAGTTTCCTATCGACTTGCCTTGCCACCCAACCTCGCTCATATTCATGATGTATTTCATGTTTCTGTACTTAGAAGATATATTCCAAATTTGACTCATGTCCTGGACTGGAATGCTTTACAGGTAGCAGACGGGCAGCTGGCTTTGGAGCTTGTGTGTATCCTACAGCAACAAACTCTAACCCTCAGGGGTCATACTATAGATCATGAAAGGGTCCAATGGAATCCTAATGATGAGGACTCGACAACTTGGGAGGATGTTGCTAAACTTAGAGTTCGTTGTCCTTATCTGTTTGTAAGCTTCTAGGAGTAAGCCTAATTATAGGGAGGGAGGATGTAATACCCTCTTAGATGATTATGCTATTATTTTATATTGGACATTATGTCAGGAACTATATGATTATATTTGCTTACACTTTGATAGATCTAGATGATGATATGCTTAGCTAAATGTTTTGATATATGCATTTATGATTAATATCCTTATGAAAGAATTATTTATCTTTTGCTTGGTTATGTAATAAGGAATGGATCCAAGAAATTGAATTATAATCTTTCCCATTTATGATGCTTGATGTATTTTCATGATTTATCTATGGTGCTTCATGCTTTTATATATGTCTAATGTGTTTCAGGACTCAAGACGAAGTCATAGTTACTCACGTAGCTAAGGTCCACATGATGTATCAATCCTAGTCATCTGTCTTCAATGTCTTATGTAGTATATATATGTGTGTTTCTATGCACATGTATCTCTTATTGGTGATGCAGTATTGTAGGTACCGAGAATCATCTCCACCTGGCTCCACAGGTCTGAGTGTGCTCTCAAAATCCTCAATTGTTGTTGTGATGAAGATAACACTAGGTCTCGCAAGACTAAGCCTAGCCCTAATCCTTGCTCCTGGGTTGGGTCTTTTTAAATTTGTCCTTTGATTGTGGATTGATGTCCGATTATGTTTGCTTGGTATTTAAAGTTGATCATTATGGATATTCTTTGTAGTCCCTAGGACTAGGTGAGTATTGTTTTTTGGTAGGGCTATCTGTTAGTAATAATATGATTGTATTATGGAATTAAATACATGGTAATAAGCTTTTCAAGGGTATTCATTAATCCATGGTTTATAATAATATTTTCATGGATATATATACACATAGGCATATGGGTGCACACATATGCATATGTCTATATATATGTTTATATTAATATATTTTAATATGTTTATATAAATGTTTTAATATGTGTGTTTATATATTTATTTATTTATATGCCTTTTTAATTTTAATGAAGGAATTAACTATTATGTGTAATTAGATCCACATCATCCTTGGGTAAAATAAAGGTAATTACTAATTGTCCTTTTAAGAGGAAAAGTAACTAAACTTAATCTAAAATTGAAAAGTAAGGATAAATAAAAGAAATTAATTAAAACATTAAATTAAATAAAGGTAAAAAAAGTGGTAAATAAACTAAAGGATTCACGGGAAACAATCTACTTAAAATTTTATCTAAGAACTAATAAATCCCAAACTAATAACCAATAGATGGTTGTGGATGGTTGCATCAGTTGAAATTTCTCGTGCAACCAATCCTACAACATATATATGAAAGGAGATTTGGAAATTAAAAAGTTAGGAAGAAAAGGGAGATATTATATATGGAAACTCTAGGTCTGAATCTATTAGAAAAGTTTGTGGTGGCATTCAGAAAAGAACTCTCTAATTGGAAAGCTTGAGGAGATTGGGATTGGTTGGAGTGGACTTGGATTTTCTTTCAAGGGTTTCTCTGTAGGACTCCAGGTAGGCTCTACCTAGAAAGAGAATCATGTTTCATGTGTATGTTGTGCATGATGTGTTTGTTTCACTGTTTGCTATAGTTTTGTTGATCAAAGGAAACCTTTAATGGTTGTTTTGATACAATGCTTTCTTATATGATTTGAATAACGGATGAATACTTTAATGATAGATAATTTTATGGAATGTTCATTCATCTGTCCCTCTTTGTGATTTTTTTCCTTAGAATGTGTTGGCTTCTACTTGGAACCTTCCTCAATTGATGTTATACAGACTTTCACCTTATTAGAATAGTGTTTTCTTGGTGTCATCTTTCTCAACCTTGCGTCTATGGGAAAGAATTAAAAAGGTTTACCTAGAAGGTAGGATGGGTTTGAGGGTTGTCTTGGAAGGAGAACAGAGGGATATCAACTAGGTACCCCTCCAATTCTTCTTTCCAAACCTCCATCTTACCCAGTTTTACCCGAAAGGTCAAATTTGGAGGTTGATGTCCTTAGTGCACACAATCCTGACCATCTGCACAGAACTGGACACCACCTACGTAGGATGCGTTACCATCTATGTAGGATGAATCCCCATATGTGTAGGTTGTAACCACCTACACAGCTTGATCTACCACCTGCGCAGCTTGGGCTACCATCTGTGTAGCTTGAGGTATCATCTGTGCATGATTCTTCTAGTTTGATTTGTAGGGTTTCCGGAAGGGTTTAGGGTTTGGTGTTGACCTGGGGTTGGCCCTAGGGTTTTTTAAAACTTATGGGATACTTAATTTTCATATGGTATTATGTTTAGGGTATTTTGGAAACTTATCATAAGTTTTGGACCAATTTGGGAACCCTGATTAGGGTTAGGGTTTTTTAGTGCCCTAGGAACCTTGTGTAACTTCTTCTATATTTCCATACTGATGTTATGAACTCTTGTGCACCTATGGTACTTATCTTTATGTATTTTTATGATATTGTTAGAGGTACGAAACCTAGGAGCACTAGGTGAGTGGCTTACAGTGGGGGTCGGGGCCCTAAGTGGCTAGTACTAGGGTAACCCACTATGGATTTGTTAAAAATAATAATTTATGGGAAGGGAACTACACATTAACTATGATAAGCCTTTCCCATATTGGTAGTGCTAACATAGGCTACAGATGGGAGTGGGAGAAGGTGCTATTGCGATAGCACAATCAAACAGTCTCGTCCCCATGAGAGATGTTCAGTTCCGCATGTGCCTAATTGGGGGGCGGGGCCGAGAGTGGTTTACTAGGGTAACCCAAGGGGTGAGGGCTATGCAATGAAAATCACCTAGAATATCTTATATTTCTTACCGATGTGATTCATATCTTTTTGTTCTTCTTGTGTTTTCAAAGTATGTCTTGTTTTGGGAAATGCACTATCCTCTCCTTAGGAATGGCCTAGTCATCACCTACTTGCGTGGATCATGGTGTTTATCTCCTAGCACGGGGGAGTGGATCCTTTTTGGGTATCATGTGGTTGGGTGGTGAACATTTTATTAAGGTACTTCTCGTAGAGTCATGGATGAACCTTTCTTGTGCTTTCTCTAGATTTGCAGAAGAAGAAGACTTTCTTAATGTTCCTTGTTGTTAGCAATATAATGGTATTTTATTGATGTAACCTCCAAAGAGGAGATGAATGTAAAAAAAAAATTATATGATCCAAATTTATGTAATGGGATGGATAGCTTTATGAAAGAGGAAAAAAGGGATGAATTATCTTTCAATGTAAAGAATGCATTTGATCAGAAAAGAAATAATTTATGTTTATGTAACTTGGAAAATATGTCATAATTATGATACATCATGGTTTTGAAAGAGAATGAAATAACTTGATATATATTGATTTTTTAAATGCAATGATTATTTATTTCTAAATGGCATTGAATGGTTATTAGGAAAGCTCATTTCTTTATGCATGTTTCCTTTAAAGTTGAAAAGAAAAGAAATCTTGAATCTTAGAAGTTAATGTTAAAATGAGTTAGACGGTTAGATACTCATGAGAATAGATATGGTAGTTAAATGTGATATGATGAAAGTTATGAATCATAATGTATTTCCTTGAAAATAAAAGTAATGGTTAAGTCTTGTTCGTTGGGGAACCTAGGAAGAATTTGTAATTGAAATTTGTAACTTTAGAACTACATAGTTTTAAAAAAAATGTATACAACACTATAAAGATTCCTAGCTTAGTAATCTTTTAAGTTTCTTCCTAGTCCCCTGGCAGGGCATGACAATTTCACAAAGTGGGTCGAAGTCGTGCCACTGATCAAAGCCACTAACAAATAGGTGGCTATGTTTATCTTGAACTACATTATTTGTAGATATGGGATACCCTCTTCAATTGTAACAGACAATGGAGGCCAATTTAAAAACCAATACATCGAAGACCTTTGCACACAGATTCACATTACTCAACATTGTTCCTCAATCTATTATCCTCAAGGTAATGGACAGGCTGAGGCATCTAACAAGAACATTCTCAAAATCCTACACAGAACTGTGAGTAAATCTGGTAGGGACTGGCATTTAGAATTAAATCTGGCACTTTGGGCCTATAGGAACAAGCATCATAACACCAATTGGATCCACGCCATTTTCCCTAGTCTATGGCACTGAGGCAGTATTACCTATTGAGGTTAAAATCCCATCTTTGTAGGTATCTTTACAAGGTCTTGTTACTAATGAACAATACCACATTGATCGGGTAAAATTTTTAGACTTACTTGATGAGCGCAGGTAACAAGCATTCGATCATCTAAAAGTGTACCAAAAACACATGTCAAAAGGGTACAATAAAAAAGTCAAACCATGACACTTTCAAGTGGGGGATCTCATCTTGAAAGAGAATCCTAAGAACCATCCTATCAAAGAATAGAAAGGAAAGTTTGAACCCAACTAGCTGGGACCTTATGTAATTACTACAAATTTTAAGATTGGAGCTTATCAGCTAGCTACACCTAAGGGAGATGTTCTTCCTGATCCCATTAATACTTTACATTTGAAGAATTTCTATGCTTTATGTCTCGCTAGCAAAGCCTATGTAGTGAAAATTTTAGAAAATACCAAAAAAAAATCAGAAAATTGATCCTGAAGAAATTCAAAAACAGTGGAAAAAGCCCTGAACAAAGGTATCCTTGGTGAAAATCTGGCAAACAGGTGCCTTGATACTACAAAAACATAAAAAAGAAAAAATAGCAAAAATTTTGAAAAAGAGAAAAAGTGTCTTGATGAAAACCTGGCAAACAGGCATCTTGGTATCAAAAATAAAAAAGCTTTGCTGAGTGGTGAAAACCTAGCAAACAGGCGTCACTCGAACTTTGTGCTCTATCTATCAATGCACTATCAACACTAAACCTTCACACTTGCACCTATGCTATTTGGTGACTCTGATTCCTTACAAATTTCCTATCCTTGCTTGGGATTTGTCTGCATTTGTGTCTTAGGAATCGTCATTCTGCACCAAGGGCATCTTTGCTAGCATGGTCAGTTCACGCTTGCTAGGTTTTCCTAAGTGTATTGTCTAGGATGGTTCGCCTCTCCAAAGAGTAACAGACATCAAACTAGTGTTTCTCAACACTTTAAATCTAGGAACTTAAAATGAACACATGTTTCTCCACATTTTTATCAACCAGAGTTTCTAAACACTACCTTGGATTGCAATTGCTGACACGATTAATCTCGCATACACTCAGACAGGAAAACATATTTCTTAAATTCCAAAATCTGATTGATGAATCCCTACTACGCTTGAAAAATGAATCAATATTATTTCTCAATACTACTTAAACATATAGTTTGATCTTGGTTTGATTATGATTCTTTTATGTTCCCATGATGTTTCATACTAGGGGGAGCTAAGTTATTATAAATTTTCTTTGATTGATTCTCAATTGATGATTGTTATATCTTTCGAGTTAATCCATGACGTCTATTCAAAGACAAACAATTGCAAGGATAGGGGGCATAACATTTTCTTGGTTTTCTACATATGGTGATTGTTCCAAATGATCCTATAAATTTCACCTAACTTGGATTTTTATGGTAAGAGCTGCCAACATGAGTGGATAGCTGCATATATCTTGATGTTTTTTATGTGTAAACTACGATGAGGTTGAAACAATTTCCTTATCTATTTTTTAAATTAGATTCCCACTATAGTGTACACTACATGATGTACCCAAGGATATGAATTTTCAAGGTCATTATGGGTCACATATCTTATATTACACTTGAACAGAAACTGAACCTAAACATTAAAAGGAGATAACCAACTTGTCATCCTAGCTTCTATGCCTTGATGCCTAAATTTATTTCTGATATTGCATCCAATACACATAGTATCCATACTTTCATGATACCAGTGGGTATTAGTGATAGTTTTACTATCAGGTGATGTTCATTACAACAAACTCCCAATGATGATAAAATGCTACAATATATACAAATCAGTGACAATCCTAGGAGTCTACATGTAGATGCATTTAGAGATTGCATGATCCATTTTAGAAATAACAACATAAAAAGGACTTGAGCTTAAAACAACTCATCTTGTTCTTGTCCTCTTTCTGATCAATTGGGAACGAAATCGAACGTGCCAACATTGTTCTACATAGTGCAATAAAAATTTTACGACAGTTACTGAAAATGCAGAATTGCTCCATATATTCTGAAAATGATTTGCCAGCTTCAAGCAATCAGTTTTCTAGGTTTTATATCATCAAATTTCACATTATTCATCAAACATCTTGGTCTGACATCATTTAATCAGACTAAAAACTCACATTTTAACATGATTAACTTGGTACAAGTGTGTTTTCTCTTAACACACCTATGTTTCTTCACTTCTTCTAATTGATTCTTTCTTGATCTAACCGACCCATGCAAGTGATACATCATTTCAATAGAGGGATTTTATTATTTTTCCTTCAATTTCATTCTCGAGGGGGCATGATCACGCTATAATCAATCAAATTCTTGCTCAAAACAACATTAAAATGACTTCGTTATCAAAAAACTAAAGGCATGATAGTTCCTTGACTAAGTCGGGACTATTGAATTGAAGGCTTCGGTTCTCACAAGCTGGATATCCTATGTCTACTTTTTCTTAGACTCTTATTAAAAGCTCTTGGCATCTTTATACTGACCTTCGTTCGATCAAGTTCGAAGTCGGTATTATCAATTTTTAGACGACAACCAAGTTTAGAATTGGTATCTTTAGGATCTTTGTTTATTGACCTTTGTTTGATCAAGTTGAAACTCAATTCTATCAGTTTATTTCAATCAAGTGCGAGACTGATCTCATCAGGCATTTTGTTCGATCATGAGCAAAATTCTCAAACTTTCTGAAGTCAACATTGAAAAATTTCTTTGAATCAATGTGTTGCTTGCACATCTATTCAAAGAGGGGCAAATGTAACCACCCTAATTTGGTCTTCTCTAAACATAGACCCTATTTTACCTAAGTGTGATCATACCCCCAATTATGTCAAGACAATTCTTCAATTTACTGGCATAATTTGTTTAAATCAAATTTAATCTCCTAAGTGATTTAATCACTAAATTACATTAATTGCTTTAGCCAATCCAATCAAATCAATTCAATTCAATCAAAAACATGGCTAAGTTAATTAATTAAAATGAATTAATTAAAATCCTAATTACACCTCGTCACTTGCAAAAAGCCAATTCCCTAGCCTAATTAATCTAATTAATTAGCTATAGTCCTAATTAATTATCAAAATCAAAAAAAAGCTTAAATAATTAATTTCCCCTATTATTTAATGAATATATTAATTATATAATTCATTTCATTAATATTCCCTTTAACCCCTAACCTAACCTATCTCAACCACCTTAACTCCTGTGTTTGAACTAATCCCAACCTCGTCACCCATGCTAAGCCTAATTCTAATCTTAATCTCATCTTAACCCACTTCCTAATGATGTCACATTCCTAAACTTTTGATTAGGAATTCAACTCATTCCAAAAAGTCCACATTCTCAAGCTCCCCTTCCCTCAAAGTCCACTTTCTCTAGCTTGGACTTACACCCTCACCATGCTTCATTAATGCTCTCATAAATATATCATTAATGCTTATATCCTCACCATGGCTCATAAATGCTATCCCTCATTAATTCTTTTACACATGCATTTAATGGCCTTATCTCTCCTCTCACTCCTAATTTCTTCTATAAATAGAATGAGTTTCAAGCTAAATGGGCCCCTAATTTTGGATTGTTGAAAGCATTTTTATGTTGTTCATATTGTTAGAAATCTATGTTGCATTATTAGCTTTCATATTATGCATTGTTATAATCTTCATTTTTAGAGCTTAAAATGCAAATTTTATTTTAATCTTTCATTCTAGGTTGTATATGTCACTAACAAATGCATAATTTGAGGGCAATTATAGCATTTTTCATACTCCTCCTAGATAGGAAGCAATAGGTCGATTTTAGTGATTGATATGCTTGCTAACCCTTATTTTTCACTAATGCAATGACTTATTGAAGTGTTGTGTTGCAGCTGCAGGAACCACATAATAGCATACACAATTTGTATATAACCTGCAAGAAACGTGAGATAAGAAATGAGTTAAACATCATGGTTTCCCGACAGAGGTTAAGAAAACTAAATGCAAATTGAAATGGGTTTGGCGGTAAACTAGCCAAACCAAAAAAAAATCAATATGACCAAAGAGGGTTAGAGAAAACAATAATACAAATATTCAACACAAGAGTAAGTAAATGAATCTCAGGCTTCTCTCTCAAACAAGAGTCTCCAATAAGATGTACTCCAAATAATGGTAACCTTCAACACTACACTCAAACAAGGATTAGTAACCCAAGCTCTAATACCATGTAAGGAAAATAATAAGAGCAAGGAAATGAAAATAATCCAAGAGAGATAGATGATGAAGAAAATGTTACCACGAGAAAAATCATAAAGTAGGAGCAAGCACAAAAAAGCCACTACAAGGAGACATGAATATTTTGAAAGGGGAAAAGAAAAGAAAAACCCCTTGTGATATTATGAATATAAGAGAGAGAGAGAGAGAAAGAGAGAGAGAGAGAGAGAGAGAGAGAGAGCTCATTTACAATAACTTCAAGAGTAGAAATGATAATGAGGATCATCTCTTAAATAGATATGAGGAGAGGAGTTGCTAAGTAACTCACCAATCTATGAATGCCAACATCCATAATAGGTGTGTGTAAAGTGTCAATATCCTCTTAAGGAGGATGAGCTAATTTCCTTCATAAAGGAATTACAAGCAATGACATGTTCTCCCACTTGGACTAGAGGAAAAAATGCATGTAGGGATTCCATAGAATCTCCTAATTAAATAAATGTAGGATACCTTGGTTTATCCACAAATAAATAATTAAATACAACCAAGGAAAGACTAACTATTCTAACAAATTCTTGATAATGAATGTCTTCAATGGATGTTTGCTTGCACTTGGACCTCTTGAATGAACAATAATAGCTTGCATGTATATAATGATGTATTCGTATGGATGTCAAAATGAGAGAAAGAGGTCTCCTTTTATAGACATTTTGGGACTCTAATTTCACAAGGCCAACCCTGATTAAGCACCTTGGAGAAAAAAATAAACCCCACATAAGGCGCAGATCCCACTAAAGTGCAGGGCCCTAGGAAAAGGTCGACCAAATTTGGCCTTGTCTAGACATCCTTTTTAAAGCCATCTTGAGACCTAGGGTTGTGTGCTAAGAGGGAAATTTGAAAGCATTAGTTTTCCACAAAATTAGAGCCAATCCCAAAATGTAAAACGCATGTAAAAGGAGCTAAGAGGGAAATGAAATATGAATGAATTAAAATATACAAATATTAGAGCCAACCTTGAGTTCAAGCAATATTTAAGGAGAAGGAAGACCTATATCTGAATTAAGTATGCATTTAAGTATGATATAAGGTCGTACCATAAGAAAAACACTAAAGTGGGCTAGAAATGGTCCTAATATGAGCACATATTAAGTGCTTACTTTTTAGGATGGTACATTTATCCCCCACTTTAGTGGGATTATGAGACAAGCTCGTGATCATAGTAAATGAAGAGGTGTGTGTGTGTGTGTGTGTGTGTGTGTGTGTGTGTGTGTGTTTGAGAGAGAGAGAGAGAGAGAGAGATCACTAAGTTTAAGGACGCAATCCCCCAAGCCAAGGCTCTTAACTCTACATCTATGCAGAAGGGCATGAAAACAAAGAAAAAAGTGAAAGCAAGAGAAAAGAATGAAGACACACAAAAGGGGTTAATACTAAAAATAAAACTCCAAATCAACTAGTGAAAGAGACCTTGATCTAAAATGTCCCATCGACTAATATCATGTTTGGAAATCTATTGCAAGAGCACAAATAGTCACGTAGAAAGAATAAGAGAATCACAAAAGATGATACCAACTCCATGGTATAACCTACTAGCATAACCATGAGAGAGAGAGAGAGAGAGAATTGTGTTATTCTAGTCAACTCTTATCTTAAGAATTTTTTGCACGCAGGGCGGCTGTAAATTGTTTTGCGCACAGGGTAGCTTTAGGGGGATTAGGCCAATGGAAACCATCATCTCCATATGGATCCATGTCTATAGATTAGTCTTATGGAAATTTTGTATGAATCTATGTTCATGGATTAGGCTTATGGAAATTATGTATGAATCCATGTCGAGGGATTAGCCTTAGAAATTCTATATGAATCCATGTACAGGGATTAGTCTTTATGGAGATCTCCATGTGAATCCACAAAAGGAGATCAGTATATGAATTAGAGAACAAAAATTACATGTAATATATAAGGGAGGTTGTATGTATGATCCCCTCCTTATGATGGAAACATAGGAGACATCATAAGGAAGTAAATTATGGATACCTACTTCTAGCAGCAAGAGGATATCCTCAAAACAACAATGTATGCCATGAACATAGCTAAGAGAATTGACTCTTATGAGCTAAGAAGATAAATAATAGTGAAGGATATTCCACTTGTGGGAAGAGACCCTTGAAAGGAAGAGATATTTTTGGAAAGAAATTTACCTTCAAGAGGAGTTCTTAAAAAAAGATAGCATCTTCAAGACAAAGAGGGGGAGGAGAACAAGAATTCACCCATTTAGCCCCATTTTACCAGGTGAAATAAAGATTCTTGATGAAGGATGGAAGACTTCTAAATGCATAGTAAGGGAAATTTTTTACAATGAACATAATTTTTCTAATAAAGAAGAGTTTGTGATCAAGGATACACACCTCTCATATAAGAGAGAATCCTGAACCATAACAATCAATTCTTTATAAGAAAAGAATGTCACATGATAAAAAAAATGCCATTGTACTAAGTAAAGTAGATCCTTAGAAAAAAAGAGAGAGGAGAATATATAAGCAACCTTTCCCCCCAAGTTTGAAGGTGGGACATATATAAATACACCCCTAATGATAGTTACTCCATAATAGATATACAATTCCAAGAAAAATAAGTTGCAAACCAGAGAGAACTCCTAATGTAAACAGACATATTTATGCTAGAAAAGACATCACATAGAGAGTAAGAAAGTCATCAAGGAAATAAATGAAAGGATGAGGATGATTATTAAATGAAAGACATGCCCTTTGAGGCATGAAAGTATTGTTAATAAAATATATTAGGATATTTTGCGAAACAAAGGATCTCATGCCAAAAAGGATGTACCGTCATAAAAAAATACAAATCCAAAGAGATGAAAAAGAAGGAGAAGAAGGATGCCACCTTATGTCTACTTAATGGTCAACCCAATTATACAAGGTATGCACTTCTGAGTAGGAAGACATTTTAAAGAGGATACTAATCTCACCAAACAGAAGGATCCTAAACAACAAGTCCATACATGGGGGACATCATAGTATAAAAGAGATGAACAAAAAAGAGATAATGGATCCTTTTAAAGAGAGAAAGTTGAGAAATATTAACCCAATATATGCCCGAAGTGATAGATCCTTTATGATAGACAAACACCTTCAAGAATAAAGTTGCAAATTTTGTGAAGGCAACAAAGTCATGCAAGAGAGGACATCATACCATAAAATATGCAAAGTTAGAAGGGATATTAGATGCAAAAGAAAAGGAGAAGGGAAGACACATTAAGGTTCCTAAGTGGTTTCTTATGTATAAAAGGTATGTTCTTGCAAGAAAACATAAGGTTGTAACTCAGGATGTCAATATCCTTATGTAAAATAGAAAATTCATTCCGGAAAGGATGTCATTGTATAAAAGAAACATGCTAAAAAAGGGAGAAAATGGATCCCTGAAGAAAGAAAGAAGCAAATGATCTCTTGCCCCACAGTTTAGAGAGCAAGCGAGAGAATCCTATTATGATTCCCTTAGTGCTCATTATGAAAAGAACATGGCATAATGGAGAGCAACATAATCAGAAATAGATGGCTAAGGTATATGTCAGATATGAAAAAAATGTATAATATCCCATGTTAAAAGAAGTAGATGCATATTAATTAATTCTTGAATAAATTTTCTAAAGTCAACACTTTCACAAAGAGAATGTCTATTAGAATAATGAAAGGAACATGAAAATTCACCATTGTAAGTATGTGGGTTTTGATGGAATCTACAAGGAAATCTTATCCTAGAATGATACTTGATATCTAGATAGATTCCACTAGCCAAAGCTTCACGGTCATCATAAGGTGAAGGTTCATGAGATGGTGTTGGAAAGAGAAAATTGAGAGTGATGACATGTAACTGATTGAATGTTTGAAGATGTTAAGTTGATGATCATGCAAGGCATTAAATCAGTTAATTTATTGTATTTTCATTGATGTCAACTTGATATAATCTGTATGGTCATGGAAACACTGCCAAAGACTTCAAAGAACTGATGAATCAAGACTATGCTATCAGTAAAAGAGAAAAAGTCATAGTGTTACCCAATGAGATAATTCCAAGCATTACCAGTAAGCAAACTCACAGTGTTACCTGACAAGCTAATGCACAGCATTACCGACGAGCAGAGTTACAGTATTACCCGACTAGAAAAACATAAAGTAACCCGACATAAATAATTTCAGTGTTGCCCGATGGAAAAGACAAAGATGGAGATCCTGATGACAACTGAAGTCACACCGATGGAATAGTCAGTTATCACCGATGACTAACTAAAGTGTTGACCGACAGAATAGAGAGTTTGAAAAATGACAAAATGCTTAGCTGTCAAGAAGCTAAAGATAGAATTAATGGATACTTATCATTGTTTTAATCATCCAGATAAAGCCAGAGATAAGTAATTGATTTAAAGCTAATTTATCCAGTTGGCAAGAAGATCTCTTTAAAATAAAACTAGAGTTTGATTTAAATCTATTGGCGAGAATTGTGGATCACGCCAAGAATCAAGAAAGCCAAGAAAATAGGAAATCATGTCTATATAGAGACAAAGCCAATTCATTACGAATGGGGTAATGTGAGAGGTGAACAAGAGAAGAGGAAATATGCTAAAGGAAATCTAAAGAAAAAAAAAGTCTTCATTCAGTCTTGATCAACAAGCTAAAGAAAGAGCTAGATTCTGTAGACATCGATGAACAGTGAGACAGTGTAGAGCAAAGGTATAAGTGATTACATTGATCAGAGAGGTAATGGACTTACAGTAGATCTAAAAATATGCAATTGAGATGTATGTATGAATAGATCATTAGTGTTTCAGTTTAACCATTGAAGCATCAAGTCTCTTAACCGAGCAGGACTTAAAAGTCTTTTACAATTGAGATACATCCCAAGGAGTATCACAAATTTTGATTCATAAAAGTAGCATTGGATATGCCCGATACCTATTGATAGGCCAAGTGAGTGTTTGATCAAGGATGGTAGCATTAGATACCAGATACTAGGTGAAACACTATTTTTTAAATCCTCTAACAAGGTCACACTTAACAGTGTGTTTGTAACCTTTAACAGGGTTGGCTCTTAACAGGGCTCACTTCAGAAGAGTGAAAATTTGGGGTATCGGTCCCAGTGGTTTTTTCCCTTACAGGGTTTCCACGTTAAAAATCCATGTGTCATGTGTTTATGTTTTATTACTTTACCATTTTACATTTCACATATGCAATTCTGGATTGATCAGTATACTCTATATATTTACTATGTTTTGGTAAATAGATGACTGCTTATTGGTAAACATACAGAAGAAGGTTTAACAAACAAATTTGACAAGTAGTAAATTGATATAAGGATTTCAAGGCATTCATCTTGTAGGATAGAAGATAACTAGAGACATAATTTGTGGTTATAAGTTTTAAAGGTTGATTTAAGGATTAAATTTTGAGGTCACTGATTCACNATCCCCCCCCCCCCCCCCCCCCTCTCTCAGTTATTACTAACAATTGGTATCATATCTTGTGTTCTTAGAAGGAAGGTTTCAAGACCTAAGCTAAAGATCACAAGATGAACAAACGAGATGTGCCCAAGTTGAACAAAGACAATTTTGCTTCATGGTAGAGCAGAATAAGACTCCACTTATCAGGTATTGGAAATGATGTTACTCAATACTTAGATACTAAATATGTGTTACCCATAGGTGCACCAATAGTTGAAAAAATGAGAGAGAAGCATGAACACAACTGCAAGATGATAGAGCTTGCTTCCTCACTCTCCGATGTTGAATTTGAAGATGTCAAAACCTGCAAGACTGCAAAGAAGATGTGGGAGAAATTGATGCTTGTACATGGTGGTGACAAGAATGTTTTGAGAGCCAAGGAATAAATCCTTAGAGGAAAGTTTGATGATCTCAAAATGAAAGAAGGTGAAAACATCACACAATACAGCACAAGAATCAAAGAGGTATTCAATGTTATCTAAGGAGTTGGAGGTGTACTAGAAGAAGATACAGTGGTAAGTAGAATTCTAAGAACCTTACTGCCTATTTATACTATTAGAGTATCTGTCATTCAAGAAATGAGAGCAGTAGAAAATAGCAATGTTACTCTAGACAGTTTGATTGGAAGACTAATTTAATTTGAGATGAATAACTTTGATAATAGTGTCTTACCAAATATAGAGTCTGCAATCAAAACTTCTATGAGAATAAGTAAATCAAGTCATAAACACACTATGAGAAAAGATAATGATAGTGAAAGTGAAGAAGATGATCTTGATGAAATTGAAGCGCTTATGGAAAGAAGAATGCAGAGAGGCAAAGGTAAACTACCACTTATTTGTTTTAATTGTAAAGAGATTGGACACTTTGTTGCAAGATGTCCTAACAGAAGAAAAGATGACAAAAGTAATGACAGATCATTTGAAAAGAAGTCTAACAGAGGTGATTACAGAAGGTACCGACAATCAGAAAGAAGAGATTCCCAAGACTACAAGGAAAAAGGAAAGAAGGCTAGTTACCTAGCTAAATGCAAAGATGGAAACACTGACACCGAATCTGAGGAAGACATCGAGATGGTGTTTGTGGTAGTAAAGGATGATTCAGATAATGATGAAGAAAGGTATGTAAAAAATGCACTCATATCTAAAGTTAGTAAAAATGATGTCTCAATCATAGATAGTGGTTGCACTCACCATATGATCGGTGATAAGCAAAATTTTGAAACTTTTGAATACTATAAAGGTAGTTCAGTAAGAATTGGTAATGACACACCTTGTCCAGTAGAAGGTAGAGGAACCATAATGTTCAATAACCAGATAAAATGTGAAAATTATTATTGGGTAAATGGATTGAATTATAATCTATTGAGTGTTTCTCAGTTGAATAATTTAGGTCACAAAGTAGCATTTGAAGATAAGAAGGCAAAGATATTCAATAAATCAGGAAATCTGATTGGTACCGGTGAGCAGACAAAAGGTAACTTATTCTATCTGAATGATACTGACACCACTTGTTTGATTACAACAAATGAAGACATATGGTTGTGGCACAAAAGATTGTGTCATGTGAACTTTGACGACATGATAAAGATTAGCAAAAAGAGAAATGTCAAAGGCTTGCCGACGATGACCAAGCCCAACAACATTATGTGTAAGAATTGTCAAAAAGGTGAGATGACAAAGTCTAGTTTCAAAAGAAAAACCCATACATCTGATGCCATTCTATAATTAGTCCATACTGATTTATGTGGACCTATGAGGACAAATATTTAGTATGGAGATACATATTTTATTCTCTTTGTTGATGATTACTCTAGAATGATGATAGTCATGTTTCTAAAAGATAAATCAGAAGCATTTAAGATATTTAAATGGTATAAGGCAATGGTTGAGAAACAAAGGGGTAAGGAGTTAAAATTCTTAAGATCATATAGAGGAGGGGAATTTATTTCAGATGAATTCACTAATTTTTGTAATGAGCGCAGAATCAAAAGACAAGTCTCTACTCCAAGAACACCACAACAAAATGGAATTGCTGAAAGAAGAAATAGATCCATAGTTGATTGTGCAAGGACACTAATGATAGAGAAAGGCATCACCCAAATCTTCTGGAGAGAAGATGTCAGTATTGTTGCTTACACATTGAACATAGTACAATTGAAGAAAGACACCAAAAAAACACCTTATGAGCTATGGTATGGATACACACCCAATGTAAGTTATTTCAAAAATTTTGGAAGTCAATTTTATATCTTAAAAGATTATAGAAATGGAAAAATTGACTCCAAGAGTGATGAGGTAATCTTTCTAGGGTATTCCACCGAGAGCAAGGCCTATAAATGTCTTAATAAAGCCTCTAACAAAATTGTTGAAATTGCAAATGTATAGATAGATGAATTTGCAGATAAGAATGAAAAGGAAAGCACTGAAGAACTAGAGGAATACAATAGGTTTTCTTATAATGAGGAACCTGACACTCTACCTGACCAACAATGTAGAGGTCTCGAGCAACAGATCATTGCACCCGAGCATCAAGCTGCAAATATCGACGATCAGAATATTGCTCAAAATGATGCACAAAGTGATGGATAATAGAATGAAGGACAAAATGATGATCAAGATAATAAACAAAGATCTAAACCTGTACTTGCAAGATATGTCAGAAGAAACCATCCAAAGAACCAGGTCATTGGAGACAAGAAAGCTGGTATGAGAACCAGAAGTAAGTCTCTAAATACAAGATGTCTTATTTGTGATTATGAGCACAAATCTGTCAATGCTACACTAGATAATGATTAATGGATAAGTGCTATGAATGAAGAGATTGAGAATATAGAGAAAAACAAGACATGGACACTTGTACCGAGATCAGATGACAAGAATGTCATTGGTACAAAATGTATATTCAGGAATAAGCTGAATGAGAATGGAGAAGTCACAAGAAATAAAGCAAGACTAGTATGCAATGGGTATGCACAAGAAGAAGGGATTGACTATGGAGATACCTTTGCACCCGTTGCTAGGCTAGAAGGAGTAAGAATATTACAAGCTTATCCTGCATATAAAGGCTTTAAGGTATACCAAATGGATGTCTAGTCTGCATTCATGAATGGAATACATGAGGAAGAGGTATACATTGAGTGACCATAAGGGTTTGTTGATCCAAACAAGAGGAACATGGTATGTAGGTTACACAAAGCCTTGTATGGATTGAAACAAGCACCTTGAGCATGGTATGAAAGACTTCATTTTTGTAAGGACTAGTGAAAATAGTAATCTTTATTTGAAGGAAGATACTGACGCTAACAATTTGATTGTTGAGATATTTGTTGATGACATCATATTTGGAGGCAATGATATGCTATGAAAATAATTTGCAAATGAAATGAGAAAATATTTTGAGATGTCTATGTTTAGAGAGATCAAGTTCTTTCTTGGTCTGCAGATCATGCAACAAGATGAAGGTATTTTCATTACACAATCCAAGTACATAATAGAAGTACTGAAAATATTCAAGATGGAAGAGTCTAAACTAGTTGGAACACCGATGGAAAATGGATTCAAGCTAACAAAGGAAGACAAGTCATCAGAGGTAAATCAGACTTTGTATAGATCTATGATTGGAAAACTCATGTATGTTGTACATACTAGACTAGATATTGCACATGCAGTAGGAATAGTTACTATATTTTTTGCTAATCCCGGGGAATCAAATATGACTGCTCTGAAAATAATCCTAAGATATCTGAAGAATATAGAGGAGTATGGCTTATGTTATAGAAGAGAAGGAAAATTTGAACTCAAGGTCTTTACCAATGCTTATTGGGCTAGAAATCTTGATGACCGAAAGAGCACAACTAGCTGAGCATTCTTTATGGGTGACAGACTTGTCACAAAGATCAGCAAGAAGCAAGGATGCATCTCTCAATCTACTACAGAGGTAGATTATGTTGTTGCTACTGCAAACTACTCAAATATTGCATGGATCAAATAGTTACTGGAAGCTATGCATATGCAAATTCTAGAACCAGTCCTTATCTACTGTGATAATACAAGTGCAATAAACATTTCCAAGGATCCAGTCATGCATGCTAAATCAAACCATATTTCCATCAAGTATCATTATTTGAGAGAACAAGTTCAGGCAAAGGAGGTGATACTTGAGTATGTGCAATCAAAGGAATAATTGGCCGATATCTTCACCAAGCCACTGCCCAAGGATGCATTTGAGTACTTGAGAAAGAGACTAGGGGTCAGACCCTTGTCTACTGGTCAGTAAGCTGACTAGAAGGTTGCATCAGCATGCATATTATCATAATATCATTCATGTTGATGCAAGCAGAGAGATGGACTTCAAAGATAAATCTATACATAGCAAGGTATTTATCTACTCCAAGCACCAGAGTTATTACCGATGGAATGGAAAATTCAAGGAATATATTATTAATAGAAAGGATCTGTTTGACATCACTGTCAAATATTTGTTTGAATAGTTGTTTTTTTGGCATTATTGTCAAAGGGAGATATTTTATGCATTATCATCTCAGGGAGAGATCATATCCATCAAAATATCCAAAGGGAGAGATGTAACAAGAAAGGGAGAGAATTGCTGACAAGAGACATCAAAAGAAAGGAGAACAGTCAAAGGGAGAGAGTTTGACATAGAGGGAGAACACATCACATCAGAGAAAGAAAGATTCTACATCTATCCAGTGAAGGGATTGAAGATAGAAAGAAAGTTGCAAGAATCAAATCAAAGCTATTTGAGCTTACCAATAGCCAGACATTTGTAATAGTTACATTAGAAAAGCTTGATGAAACTGTGTATTTAATATTGTATTAGTAATAGTATAGTATGATAATGCAGTATGTTGCCATCAATGCCAAAGGGAGAGATTGATGACATGTAACTGATTGAATGTTTGAAGATGTTAAGTTGAGGATCATGGAAGGCATTAAATTAATTAATGTATTGTATTTTCATTGATGTCAACTTGATATAATTTGTATGGTCATAGAAATCCTGCCAAAAACTTCAAAGAACCGATGAATCAAGGCTATGCTATCAGTAATGCATATAAGTCAATGTATTCACTAAGTAACTGTATACACCGACGGAGTGCACACTGACAGTTAGAGTAAAAGAGAAAAAGTCACAGTGTTACCCGATGAGCTAATGCCAAGCATTACTGATGAGAAAAGTCACAGTGTTACCCGACGAGCTAATGCACAACATTACCGATGAGTAGAGTTACAGTGTTGCCCAACGAGCAAAATACAGAGTAACCTGAAAAAAATAATTTTAGTGTTGCTCAATGGAAAAGACAAAGACAGAGATCTCGATGACAACTAAAGTCACACTGATGGAACATTCAGTTATCACTGATGACTAACTGAAGTGTTGACTGACAGAATAGAGAGTTTAGAAAATGACAAAATGCTTAGTTGTCAAGAAGCTAAAGATAGAATTAACGGATACTTCTCATTTTTTTAATCATCCAGGTAAAGTCGGAGATAAGTAATTAATTTAAAGATGATTTATCTATTTGGCAAGAAGATCTCTTTAAAAATAAAACTTGAGTTTTCTTTAAATCTATTGGCGATAATTGTGGATCACACCAAGAATCAAGAAAGCCAAGAAAATGGGAAATCATGTCTATATATAGACAAACCCAATTCATTACGAATGAGGGAATGTGAGAGGTGAACAAGAGAAGAGGAAAGATGCTAAAGGAAATCTGAAGAAGAAGAAAGTCTTCATTCAGTCCTGATCAACAAGCTAAAGAAAGAGCTAGATTCTGTAAACACCGATGAACAGTGAGATAGAATCACAGAGAAGAATAGTGTGGAGCAAAGGTATAAGTGATTATATTGATCAGAGAGGTAATGCACTTACAATACATCTAAAAATCTACAATTGAGATGTATGTATGAACAGATCATTAGTGTTTCAGTTTAACCATTGAAGCATCAAGTCTCTTAACTGAGTAGGACTTAAAAGTCTTTTATAATTGAGATAAATCCCAAGGAGTATCAAAAATTTTGATCATAAAAGTAGTATTGGATATGCCCGATACCTATTGATAGGCCAAGTGAGTGTTTGATCAAGGATAGTAGCATTAGATGCTAGATACTAGGTGATAAACTATTTTTTAAATCCTCTAACAAGGTCACACTTAACAGTGTGTTTGTAACCTTTAACAGGGTTGGCTCTTAACAGGGCTCACTTCAGAAGAGTGAAAATTTGGGGTACCAGTCCCAGTGGTATTTCCCCTAACAGGGTTTCCACGTTAAAAATATGTGTCATGTGTTTATGTTTTATTACTTTACTGTTTTACATTTGACATATACAATTCTGGATTGATCGGTATACTTTGTATATTTATTGTGTTTCGGTAAATAGATGACTTCTTATCGGTAAACATACAGAAGAAGGTTTAACAAAGAAATCCAAAAAGTAGTAAATTGATATAAGGATTTCAAGGCATTGATCTTGTAGGACAGAAGATAACTAGAAACATAATTTTTGGTTATAAGTTTTAAAGGTTGATTTAAGGATTAAATTTTGAGGCCACTAATTCACCCCCCCCCCCCTCCTC
>MU227610.1:3239274-3260649 GCA_018584345.1 Thuja plicata | reverse complement strand
TATATACATATATTCTATTCTAACCTTTATTGTAAAATAAAAAATAATAATAATAAAATTTCAAAAGAAAACATGTTTTTCGGGCGTTTATGTTTTGTTCTAAATTTTTTTTTTTTTTAAATGGCGATAAATTTGGGGAGGGCCGAGCCCCCCCTAACCCTCGGCACCTTTTTGTTTGGGGGTTGCGCGGCTTGCGGGCCACCCACTATGTTGTGCACAGTGGGGAGGGATCGTCGATCGGCGTCGGCTGCCCCATCTCCTCCGTGCCCTTTTTCACTGGGCGGCCAGTGGTGCCGCTACTCACGGCCACCACCGCACCGCCATCCCCTCTCCTCCGTCCCGCCCGAAAACACATCACCGCCAGTTTAAATGTTATCCTCCACTCCACCGATGCAAACTCTGCCGCCCATGTTAGCATTTCGGCCGCCACTCCTCCCTTTTAACCCTGCAGATTTTTAGGTTTAAAGTTTTTTTTTTTTTTTTGTTTCGTTTTTCAATATTTATGTTGGCGATTTTAAGTTTATATATGTGATTTGTTTTTGGTATATAGGATTATATTTAGATTTAGATTGTTATTATTAATTTAAGGATATAATTAGTTTTCATATGTTTTTAACTTATATAGGTTAGTTTTAGATTAGATATATGATTTATATGTATAGAGGTTTTATTATAAATGTGATTTGATTAGATTTAAGAGATATTTAAATAGTGTAATGTTGATTAAATTAGTTTTATAGATATGTAAATATTTATTTTGTTAAGATATTTAGTTTTGAATGTAAATTCTAACAGCATTAATTATTTGAATTAAAGATATTATGAGGATTCAGTAATAGATTTGTTATTGGACATATTAGTTAATTTCATCTTACGCGACTATTAATTACTTAATATTTTATCATTTCTTTAAGGAAACAGAAAGGGGGACGTTGATTATTTATCAAGAAATCCTTTTCAGAGTTTATTAACGTTTGGGCGTTGTTAGCGTCACCCCCTTGACTGAGTTTCTTGCATGGTTGACTTTTGGTCAACCATGGTCAAACCTTGACTGATTATCCTAATTTTTGTACCAGGTAACCCCTATACTCTCTGGACCCTAAGATTCCAGTTTCATGCCTTATGGAGACAGTTGACTTTTTGGTCAACATAGGTTGACTTTCTGGTCAACTACTTTGTTTTGCGTGCCTATGACCTCTATAGGATTTAGTAGGCCCTAGAAATGTCCTTCTCTTATTTTTGGAGTATGGTTGACTTTTGGTCAACCCTAGTTGACTTTTAGTCAACTATCTTGATTTGTGTGTATGAGTCTTCCTTAGGGTTTAGCAAACCCTAGTGCTTCCCTTTCACACTTTTTAAAGTATAGTTAACTTTTGGTCAACCGCCTCGATTTGCATGTAGATCAGCTTGTAGCTTAAGGAACCCTGATGGTTTCTTCTATCCCCTTGCACCGTTTTGCGTGCACATGGTTACCCATGTGGTAGTTCTATTATCCTTTTTAGTGCATTATTAAAAAAATTTGATTGTGTGTTTTTGCCCAACTTTTGGGCATGACAAAGGGAGGGTCCAGATTACCCAAGATTTTTACCAAAGACCATATGAAACCCCACATTCATGATATAATGGTCTTGTTGCACAGAGTGAAAGGGTCAGAGCAAGTACTTCTTTTCAAAGACTGGAAGTACCATTTCATAGAGATTGTTTTAGAAGGGAAGCAAAGTCTGGTCTAGGCCAAAATGATTGCAAGTTCATTAAGAGACCAGCTCAAACAGGCACAGGCGATACAGAAGGAATTTTATATGTCCTCATACTTGATGTATTGTCTTGCATGCACTCAAGATCTCTTAAGAATTCCCCATGATCCATGGAACGAAGATATAAGTATTTTTGGATATTGCCCCTTGTTGAGGAGAGACAAAGTCCTATAATATTACATAAGATTTCATGATGTCTTACTTGGAAAATTGTGTTGTTAGCTAGCTAGAACCCCAAAATAGAGGATTTACCCAAAGGCACAAAAACTAGTTCAACGGTATGGTAGTTTCTATATTCAATTCCCATGGTTTACCTATGTGAGAATTGCGGGTTTTGATGAAGAACCCCTTAAATTGCCAAGGTTCAGCTTTGACTGTTTCATTTTAGCCAAAGTTTGCAGACAGATGTTCACGGTGATTAAAAATAACCTTCCAGAGGAAAAATGGGATTCTATGTTCCCAATTAAACTTGGAACTATGACATGCAAGAATATGATTAACACCTCAGTAATAGGCAGTAATCTGGTAGGTTTCCATATGCTATTTTATGAACCAAGGAGAGGGTTCAACAACAAAGGATTCACAAGGAAGGATTTCAACTTGAATATCCAGTCCAGATTGAGCCCGCATATTGAAGATTTGTGGGAAGATATTGGAGATGAAGAAGCAATTAAAGAGAGGGATCCTTCCAGGTTATTGATCCCCCAGATCAAAACACTACAGCTAAAGTTCAACGTAGCTGGCCTGAATGAAGATAATTCTGAAATCATTGAACCTAGCTTTGATGGTTCAAACACAGAGGCTTTGTCAGAGGTAGACTGGAAAAGGGAAGAAGAGGGAGACATCAAATTAAGGGCTAGGTTTATTTTAACATATACGAATGTCTGGTTAAAAAAGAGAAAAGAAGACAGAACAAGAATTACGTCTCCTAAGAAATCTAATATGAGTTTTGTCTCAGACGCAGTGTTACCTAATCTCTCTAACACTTCCCTCTTGATCACTCATGCAGGTAATATTCCTTCAACTAAAAATAAATTAACCTCTAGTGGACATTCTACCACACCCTGAATGAGGTAGAGAACCAAGTCTCAAAGTCTGGCACAAATGGCTTCTCCAGACTCCAACTATATTGATATTGACGTCAATGACAAAGATATCTCTTTCTCACCAGAATATGATAAGAAAGACCAAGAAGCATCTACTGATAAACCCAAAGTTCAACAGGAGAATGTAACACCTACCAAGACAATTGATAATAGGTTGGTTTCTAGCACAGTTCCCCCTTGGCTAACAGATTCGATGAACAAGAAACATAGTTTCAAGCTTGTCTCCTTTCCAGTTAAAGAGATAGTCACCAAGTATGTCATCTGTGCCCCAAAGGTGAAAAGGGTTAAGAGTAATGCAATACTAACCATAGATCCCACTATAGGAAAGGTGACCGCTGAGATTGCAATATTCAAACAAAATGAAGGGGTTCATGAACCTGAGGCCAAATATTTTGAGGTCACGAAAATGGAGTTTGGTGTATTAAACAAAGATACCAAAGACCACCTATTCAAATTTTCAGCGGACCATATGCTCGGGAAATCTCAAAAATATGGCAAAGAAAAATGTGATCTCAAACAGCTTTTAGTTACAATGGTTGAATTTCTTATGTCACTCAGCAATGTTGGTGCACTACCCTTGGCTCAATCTCCACGGGACTTTGACCCTAATTCCATAGATAGTAAATAGTTGTTGAAGCAAATGCAATAGGGCAGATCCCTAATGGAGGTAATGAAAAACTAGGTCAGTGGTGTCATATTAGAATGAAACAAGTTTATTCAAGAGTTTTTGGCTACCTATGCAGAAGGAGAGGCGCTGATTGGAAAAGTTCAAACTTTAATCCCAGGATGGGAGTCAGATAAGAAAAGTGCACAACCATCGTATCTCAAGTTATTGAGATAGAGGAATATGGAGTAGAAAAATTCTTGTTAGAGAATCCAATGAAAATAGTAGATGCTTGCATGCTTTTCATATTGAAAAAGAATTTGAGTTGGAAAGGTACTTTGTTCAAAGTTGCGGTCTCGAGCATGCACACCATAAAAAAGGAAGTCAAGGAAATGCACATGAATGCATTGAAAGATATCAAAGTGGTAAATCCATCGGGTATCCTTCAGTTTGAAGAAGAAAGCATGGACTTTGATACCTTGATTAAAAGATTTGAAGATACTATGAATAGTGTCCAAGAGAAAGAAGAACCCACGGCTCAGGATTTTCCCAAGATATACTAATGTCGAATCCATGCTATACCTAAATAGAGGGAATTTACCCAAACAGTTAGAGAAGATCTGGGATCTTAAGTGGGAAAATAATGCATGCCAAGCTAAGCTGACTGGTCTAAAGGGTTTGCACTCTCATCAAATTCAAAAGCTAGTGAGCACATTCTGGAGCTGGAAGCTAGTTCAGGAAGCCACGTCTGATGACAAGTAGCTGGAATCGTGCAATTCTTTTTGTGTTTTAAGTTATTTCTAGTTATGGGACAATTGTCTTTAAAACTATTGCTCTTTTTAGTTACTAGTTTGTAACCATTTCTTTTCAGTTGATCCAAGAGGCCAAGTTTTAAGGGAGGCCTCCCGGGATCGCTTAACTATATATGCTGGAGCATAAAATTTTTGAAGGGTTAGAAGTATTGTTTGAGTTTTGGTGGAAGTAAATGATTCCATCGTCAGAGGGTTAGAATGCCCTGATAGTGAGTTGGGAACCAAGTTGTTGTAAAAAGAAGATAGACCACATGTATTGAGATAGATTACAAGAAATTGACAGGACATGCAAGCTGGACGTTTGAAAAAGTGCTTTGATATAACGATAGGGAGATCAGAAAAGACAACAGGGATAGAATAAAGAGAAAAAAGGGTATCCAAATCAACTGATACTTTCTGAGAAACTATCTTGCAAATGCCCACTGTCCTAGATGCGATCTCCCAGATGTGATCCTAGAAATACTGGATGCGAGCTACTGATGACCCTAGATGCGAGCTTATGTACTAGATGCGACAATGTGCTGACTAGATACGAGCTAGGATACTAGATGCAATCCTAAATACCAGATATGATACAGGACATACAGGATGCAATTTTCTAATGTCTCTGTTAGTTTTGATCAATTTTGAAAAGTTTGTTTTGGAAATGCGTGAAGTTTGTCTGATTGTAGTTTGATTTCTGAGACCCGTCGGTGAGTGAAAAACACGTGTCTGAAGGTTTGAATATTGTTTCTTGTTTGAAGGAGTTTTATCTTTTTAGTGATTTTTAAGACACATCAAGCAAATTTTGCATTGTTAAAGGAACAAACACACTTTTTGCCCTATTTTCTAGGCAGAGGATGAAAATCCTTGCTCATTGACTTACATACACACTCAAATGATAATCAGAATACAGCCATCACCAAGCACGCAATGTCTCCAATCATGATGTTGTATTAGCTGACTCCAAATGCAAGTGAGGGCATGATATGATGAGTGTCTTGGGGCAATTACTTTTTTCCTTACACAAAGATTATCACCCTTTCGGGGGTGAATCAGGAATTCTTTCAGTTCAAGTGTTGTTTATTATTGGGCAATCCATTCGAAATTGTCCCTCATAGAATTGCATAAGGAAAAATTAAGGCGTATAGCCCTATGAGTACCTGAATATATATATAGTCTCGCAAGCAAGATTCAAGTGGCTTCGCTCTACATATACCCAAGTATGTTCAAAGAATGATGTCAGAATTCTATGAAAAAAACCGATTCTGTCTTCTGAGGCTTTGGCCTATGAGGAAGCAATTATTTATAGTGAGTTGGAAGGGTTGGCGTAAAACCTGTCCTCACTTGGGTCATTCTCGGGAGATTTTTTCCTCAATCGGAAGGCCCTCTACTATTAAATATGCATACAAAGGATTGGCGAGCGTAAAATGTCTAGATTTCTAATTCTTCTGAAGAAGAAGAGCATACTCTCCTAATCCAAGCCATTTTCTCCCAAAACAAAATCAAGCAAACAGTTCATTCCCTCAAGAAATGTTTTGCTTGATTTAAGATGTTCCTATTTAATGAAAACAGGATGCTTGAAAATAGATTTGCCTTGTTCATTTAGCCGCAATATTTAATGAGTAGCTTGTTCAATTTTTGATTCCCAAAATTAGACAATGTATTTGTTCAATTAGCCCACAATATTAAGTGCTTTGTTTTTGTTCAATTACTGATTCAAAAGAAATTATATGATGTGATTGGCTTGGTTCAGTTAACTCCAAATTCCTTTCAACTCCTAAATAGATGTATGAGTTTATGATTTTCCTCAAGAGGAAAAGAGCATAGTCCTCTAGTCAGTTTATTAGAAGATTAGAAAATGTTTCTTAGTGTTTAAAGCATGTAAATAGAGGTCAAGATGGAGGTTGGGCAACCTGAAAAACCATGTTAGTATCCTTCCTTCAACTCCCAAAAAAATATTTTGATGGCAACCTGCAAACACTCATTAAGTTGTTTAAAAGACCAAAGAAATCAAGCATGCAAACATTAGTGGTTAGGCAATGAAGTTCATTAGAATTTTCACCATATGTGATCCAGAAATACAACAAATGACACAGAAACCAGATGTGACTGAATGTTCCCTAGATGCGATCCTAAACTGAAAGTGATCTGGGAAATCCTGGATGCGAGCCTCATTTTCTGCGGTGTGAGGGCGTATCCCGGATGCGAGCCAGAATGACCAAAAATGATTCTGGACCAGAAAATTGGGAAGGTAAATAAGTGAAAAATGAGATCAAAATGAGGCCAAATCTGGAATTGGGCCCGATAGTGGGCGCTAGAAATGTGTGTGTTAAAATGTGCACCTGTTATCTGCAACATGACACTTCAATAGGACATTACATTAGGGTTAGATGAGCATATAAATCCACTAAAATTGACCTATTGCTTTCTAACTAAGAAGAGTATGAAAGACAACATAATAGCCCTCAGATTATGCCTCTTTTAGTGACATATACATCCTAGCATGAAAGATTTGAGTTAAAATGAGAAAAATATCTAAATAACATGCATTCTAGCTCTAAAAAGCATGAAACTAACAATGCATAAACATGAAATATGAAATGTGATATAAATCTAGGTTTATTCTAATAGCATAACAATGCAATTTTAATCTAAGATGAAGGCCTATTTGCTCTCAAAAATGCCTTCTATTTATAGAAGAATGAGGAGAGAGAGGGGGGACAAGGTGCATTAATGGAGTTGAAAAACTCATTAATGGTGTGTAAGAGGAAATAAATGCCAAAGGCAATCAATATGCATGACGGAGACATGGGCTTAAGGAATCTACATTAATGAGGCATTAATGAGAGCCTTAAAGAAGCATAGGAACGGTGTAAGAGTGTGGCTTGAGAAAGTGGACTTGAGGAAGGAATCTTGAGATTCTTTGACTTTCTCAAGTGGGTGGAGTCCTTAATCATTCCTTAATGGAATGTGACAACATTAGGAGGTGGGTTAGGATAGAATTAGGATTAGAATTATATTAGCATGGGGGGAATAGGTTGGGATGGGTTAGAACCTAGGGTAGAAGTGGTTGAGATAGGTTAGGTTGGGGTTTAGGGGAATATAAATAAAATGAATTATTTGACATAAATTATTTAAATATATAGGATTTAATTACTTAAGCATTTTATTGCTTTTCAATAATTAAGGGGACTATAGCCATTTTAATTAAATTAATTAGGCTAGGGGAATGGGTTCATTTGCAAGTGAGCAATTGATTTAGGGTTTATTTAATTCCTAGCAAATTAATCTTTTTAGCTATGTATTTAATTGATTTTGATTTTAGCTAAAAGTCAATAATTTAGTGATTTGATCACTTTTAGGAGATTAAATTGTTTTTAAAATAATTATGCCAAGCAGTAACAGGTTCACTTGAACATAATTGGGGGTATGATCACACTTAGGGAAAATAGGGTCTATAGTCAAAGCAGACCAAATCCAGGTGGTTACACCAGAAACTGACGGGAAGACCGAGCAGGTTAACCAGGTTATTGAAGATATGCTCAGGATGTATGTTATGGATAGGCAGACCCTTTGGGAGGATTACTTATACTTTGTGGAGTTTTCTTATAATAACAGATACCATAGCTCCATTGGTATGTTCCCATTTAAGGCCTTGTATGGTTGTCCTTGCTGCACCCCTTTGAGCTAGGATTGATTGGAAGATAGGGTACTCCTTGGTCTGGAAATGTTAAAAGATATGGAACAGTAGGAGGAGCAGATCAGGGAACACATTATTGCAGCTCAGGACAGACAAAATAAATATGTAGATGCTCAAAGAACTGATGTACATTTCTCTCGTGAAGATAGAGTGTTTCTTAGGGTGCACCCACGAAAGATTCCAATCCGTTATGGAAAAGGCTTTAAGATATCACCCCTATTTGTTGGTCCTTTTGAAGTCCTTGAGAAGATAGGACTGGTTTCTTATCAACTTTCCTTGCCACCTTTCCTCGCTCGTATTCACGATGTATTTCATGTTTCTGTACTTAGAAGATATATTCCAAATTTGACTCATGTCCTGGGCTGGAATTATTTAAAGGTAGCGGACGGGCAGCTAGCTTTGGAGCTTGTGTGTATCCTACAACAATAGACTCTAACCCTCAGGGGTCATACTATAGATCAAGAAAGGGTCCAATGGGATCCTAATGATGAGGCCTCGGCAACTTGGGAGGATGCTGCTAAACTTAGAGTTCATTATCCTTATCTGTTTGTAGGCTTCCAGGAGTAAGCCTAATTCTAGGGAGGGAGGATGTAATACCCTCTCAGATGATTATGCTATTATTTTAGATTGGACATTATGTCAGGAACTATGTGATTACAGTTGCTTACACTTTGATAGATCTAGATGATGATATACTTAGCTAAATGTTTTGATATATGCATTTATGATTAATATCCTTATGAAATAATTATCTATCTTTTGCTTGGTTATGTAATAAGGAATGGATCCAAGAAATTGAATTCTAATCTTTCCCATTTATGATTCTTTATATGACTAATGTGTTTTCATGATTTATCTATGGTGCTTCATGCTTGCATATATGTCTGATGTGTTTCAGGACTCAGGACGAAGTCGTAGTTACTCACGTAGCTGAGGTCCACATGATGTATCAATCCTAGTCATCAGTCTACAATGTCTTATGTAGTATATATATATATATATATATATGTTTCTATGCACATGTATCTCTTATCGGTGATGTAGGATTTCAGGTACCGAGCATCATCTCCACCTGGCTCTGTAGGTCTGAGTGTGCTCTCAAAATCCTCAATTGTTGTTGTGATGAAGATAACACCAGGTCCCGCAAGACTAAGCCTAGCACTAATCCTTTCTCCTGGGTTGGGTCTTTTTGAATTTGTCCTTTGATTGTTGATTGATGTCTGATTATGTTTTCTTGGTATTTTAAAGTTGATCATTATGGATATTCTTTGTAGTCCCTAGGACTAGGTGAGTATTATTTTGTGGTAGGGCTATCTGTTAGTAATAATATGATTGTATTATGGAATTAAATACATGGTAATAATATTTTCAAGGGTATTCATTAATGCATGGTTTATAATAATATTTTCATGGATATATATACACATAGGCATATGGGTGCACACATATGCATATGTCTATATATATGTTTTAATATGTTTATATAAATGTTTAATATGTGTGTTTATATATTTATTTATTTATATGCCTTTTTAATTTTAATGAAGGAATTAACTATTATGTGTAATTAGATCCACATCATCCTTGGATAAAATAAAGGTAATTACTAATTATCCTTTTAAGAGGAAAAGTAACTAATCTTAATCTAAAAGTGAAAAGGAATGATAAATAAAAGAAATTAATTAAAACATGAAATTAAATAAAGGTAAAAAAGGTGGTACATACTCTAGAGAACTTGAACACACTCAGAAAAATGCTGGAAGGAAACAAAGATGCCCCCTTGAGTGATACAATTGACCTGACCGATCCTAGTCAGCAGATGGGACCTGACACCAGAACTAGGTCTAATACTAAAAAGAAGCACAAGGTTATTGATCAGGACATTCAGAGGATAAAAGATAATGTTAAGATCATGCAGGCCCAGCTGGAGGATTCTGAGGGCTTCCTAAAGACTATGTCTTGATCTTGGTGCTAATGGCCTTTTCTCCTCTGTTTTTCTTCCAGCGTTTTTTGATTTTTGTTGTGTAGGTGTTTATTAGATATTTAGGATTTGTCCATTTGTAGTCTGTTCCCTTCTTTGGGGTAGCTAGTTGTTCTTTGGGTCTTCTTTCTTATCTCTCTTCTCTTTTGTAATAGGGTTTCGAGGCCCCTTCAAAACCTGTTTTTACCGTAATCAAAAACAAAGGTGGTAAATAAACTAAAGGATTCACGGGAAACAATCTACTTAAAAATTTATCTAAGAACTAATAAAGTCCAAACTAATAACCAATAGATGGTTGTGGATGGTTGCATCGGTTGAAATTTCCCGTGCAACCAATCCTACAACATATATATGAAAGGAGATTTGGAAATTAAAAAGTTAGGAAGAAAAGGGAGATATTATATACGGAAACTCTCGGTCTGGATCTATTAGAAAATTTAGTGGTGGCATTCAAAAAAGAACTCTCTGATTGGAAAGCTTGAGGAGATTGGGATTGGCTGGAGTGGATTTGGATTTTCTTTCAAGGGTTTCTCCGTAGGACTCCAGGTAGGCACTACCTGGAAAGGGATTCATGTTTTACGTGTATGCTATGCTTGATGTGTTTGTTTCACTGTTTGCTATAGTTTTGTTGATCAAAGGAAACCTTTAATGGTTGTTATGATACAATGCTTTCTTATATGATTTGAATAATGGATGAATACTTTAATGATAGATAATTTTATGGAATGTTCATTCATCTATCCCTCTTTGTGAGTTGGTTCCTTAGAATGTGTTGGCTTCTACTTGGAACCTTCCTCAATTGATGTTATATAGACTTTCGCCTTATTAGAATAGTGTTTTCTTGGTGTCATCTTTCTGCACCTTGCGTCTATGGGTAGGAATTAAAAAGTTTTACATGGAAGGTAGGATGGGTTTGAGGGTTGTCTTGGAAGGAGAAAAAAGGTATATCAACTAGGTACCCCTCCGATTCTGCTTTCCAAACCTCCATCTTACCCAATTTTACCCGAAAGGTCAAATTTGGAGGTTGATGTCCTTAGTGCACACAATCCTGACCATCTGCCCAGAACTGGACACCACCTACATAGGATGTGTGACCATCTATATAGGATGAATCCCCATCTATGTAGGTTGTAACCACCTACACGTCTTGAGCTACCACCTGTGCAACTTGGGCTACTGTCTGTGTAGCTTGAGGTACCATCTACACAAGACTCTTCCAGTTTGATTTTTAGGCTTTCCAGAAGTGTTTAGGGTTTGGTTTTGACCTAGGATTGGCCCTAGCGGTTGTTCAAACTTACGGGATACTTAATTTTCATATGGTATTATGTTTAGGGTCTTTTGGAAACTTATCATAAGTTTTGGACCAAGTTGGGAACCCTGATTAGGGTTAGGGTTTTTTAGTGCCCTAGGAACCTTGTGTAACTTCTTCTATATTTCCATATTGATGTTATGAACTCTTGTGCACCTATGGTACTTATATTTATGTGTTTTTATGACATTTTTAGAGGTAGGAAACCTAGGAGCACTAGGTGAGTGGCTTACAGTGGGGGTTAGGGCCCTAAGTGGCTAGTACTAGGGTAACCCACTATGGATTTGTTTAATCCAATGATAAAAATAATAATTTATGGGAAGGGAACTACACATTAACTATGATAAGCCTCACCCATGTTGGTAGTGCTAGCATAGGCTACAGATGGGAGTGGGAGAAGGTGCTATTGTGATAGCACAATCAGACAGTCTCATCCCCATGAGAGATGTTCGGTTCTGCATGTGCCTACTTGGGGGTCGGGGCCCAGAGTGGCTTACCAGGGTAACCCAAGGGGTGAGGACTATGTGATGACACTCACCTAGCATTTCTTAGAGTTCCTACCGATGTGATTCATATCTTTTTGTTCTTCTTGTGTTTTCAAAGTATGTCTTGTTTTGGGAAATGCACTATCCTCTCCTTAGGAATGGCCTAGTCATCACCTGCTTGCGTGGATCATGGTGTTTATCTCCTAGCACGGGGGAGTGGATCCTTTTTGGGTATCCACATGGTTGGGTGGTGAATATTTTATCGAGGTACTGCTCCTAGAGTCACGGATGAACCTTGCTTGTGTTTTTTCCAGATTTGCAGAAGAAGAAGACTTTCTTAATGTTCCTTGTTGTTAGCAATGTAATGGTATTTTATTGATGTAACCTCCCAAGAGGAGATGAATGTAAAAAATATTTTATATGATCCAAATTGATGTAATGGGATATGTAGCTTTAGGAAAGGGGAAAAGGGGATGAATTATCTTTCAATGTAAAGAATGCATTTGATCAGAAAAGAAATAATTTATGTTTATGTAACTTGGAAAACATGTCAGAATTATGATACATCATGGTTTTAAAAGAGAATGAAATAACATGATATATATTGATATTGTAAATGCAATGATTATTTATTTGTAAATGGCATTTAATGGTTATTAGGAAAGCTCATTTCTTTATGCATGTTTCCTTTAAAGTTGAAAAGAAAAGAAATCTTGAATCTTAGAAGTTAATGTTAAAATAAGTTAGATGGGTAGATACCCATGAGAATAGATATGTTAGTTAAATGCGATATGATGAAAGTTATGAATCATAATGTCTTTCCTTGAAAATAAAAGTAATGGTTAAGTCTTGTTCGTTGGGGAACCTAGGAGGAATGTGTAATTGAAATTTGTAACTTAAGAACTACATAGTTTTTTAAAAAATGTATACAACACTATAAAGATTCCTAGCTTAGTAATCTTTTAAGTTTATTCCTGGTCCCCTGGTGGGGCATGACAATTTCACAAAGTGGGTCGAAGTTGTTCCATTGATCAAAGCCGCTAACAAATAGGTGGCTATGTTTATCTTGAACTACATTATTTGTAGATATGGGATACCCTCTTCAATTGTAACAGACAATGGTGGCCAATTTAAAAACCAATACATCAAAGAACTTTGCACACAGTTTCACATTACTCAACATTTTTCCTCAATCTATTATCCTCAAGGTAATGGACAGGCTGAAGCATCTAACAAGAACATTTTCAAAATTGTACACAGAACTGTGAGTAAATCTGGTAGGGACTAGCATTTACAATTAAATATGGCACTTTGGTCCTATAGGAACAAGCATCAGAACACCAACTAGAGCCTAACCATTTTCCCTAGTCTATGGCACTAATGAAGTATTACCTATTGAGGTTGAAATCCTATCTTTGTAGGTATCTTTACAAGGTCTTGTTACTGACGAACAATACCACATTAATCGGGTAAATTCTTTAGACTTACTTGATGAGCGCAGGCAACAAGCGTTCGATCATCTAAAAGTGTCCCAAAAATGCATGTCAAAAGGGTACAATAAAAAGGTCAAACCATGACACTTTCAAGTGGGGGATCTCATCTTGAAAGAGAATCCTAAGAACTAGCCTAAGAAAGAATAGAAAAGAAAGTTTGAACCCAACTGGCTGGGACCTTATGTAATTACTGCAACTTTTGGGACTGGAGCTTATCAGGTAGCTACACCTAAGGGAGATGTTCTTCCTGATCTCATTAATACTTTACATTTGAAGCGGTTCTATGCTTGATCTCTAGCTAGCAGAACCTATGCAGTGAAAATTTCAGAAAATATCAAAAAAAAATCAGAAAATTGATCCTGAAGAAATTCAAAAATAGTGGAAAAAGTCCTGAACAAAGGTATCCTTGGTGAAAATTTGGCAAACAGACGACTTGATACTACAAAAACATAAAAAAAGAAAAAATAGCAAAAATTTGAAAAAGAGAAAAAGTGCCTTGATGAAAACCTAGAAAATAGGCATCTTGGTAGCAAAAATAAAAAAGCTTTTCCGAGTGGTAAAAACCTGGAAAATAGGCATCACTCAAACTTTGTGCTCTATCTATCAATGCACTAACAACACTAAACCTTCACACTTTCACCTGTGTTATTTGGTGACTCTGATTCCTTAAAAATTTCCTATCCTTGTTGGGATTTGTCTGCATTTGCGTCTTAGGAATTGTCATTCTGCACCGGGGGCATCTTTGCTAGCATGGTCAGTTCGTGTTTGCTAGGTTGTCCTAAGTGTATTGTCTAGGATGGTTCACCTCTCCAAACAGTAACAGACATCAAACTAGTGTTTCTCAACACTTGAAATCTAGGAACTTAAAATGAACACGTGTTTCTCCACATTTTTATCAACCAGTGTTTCTAAACACTACCTTGGATTGCAATTGCTGACATGGTTAATCTCGCATACACTCAGACATGAAAACATATTACTTAAATTCCAAAATTTGATTGATGAATCCCTACTGCACTTGAAAATTGAATCAATAGTATTTTTTAATACTACTTAAACACATAGTTTGATCTTGGTTTGATTATGATTCTTTTATGTTCCCATGATGTTTTATACTAGGGGCATCTAAGTTATTATAAATTTTCTTTGATTGATTCTCAATTGGTGATTGTTATGTCTTCCGAGTTAATCCATGATGTATATTCGAAGACAAAGAGTTGCAAGGACAGGGGCATAATATTTTCTTAGTTTTCTGCGTATGGTGATTGTTCTAAATGATCCTATAAATTTCACCTAACTTGGATGTTAATGGTAAGAGCTTCCAACATGAGTGGATAGCCGCATATATCTCAATCTTTGTTATGTGTAAACTACGATGAGGTTGAAACAATTTCCTTATTTTTTTTCTAAATCCGATTCCCACTACAATGTACGCTACATGATGTACCCAAGGATATGAATTTTCAAGGTCATTACGGGTCACATATCTTATATTACACTTGAACAAAAACTAAACCTAAACATTAAAAGGAGATAACCAACTTGTCATCCTAGCTTCTATGCCTTGATGCCTAAATTTATTTCTGACATTGCATCCAATACACATAGTATCCATACTTTCATGATACCAGTGGGTATTAGTGACAGTTGTACTATCACGTGATGTTTGTTACAACAAACGCCCAATGATGATAAAATGCTATAATATATACAAATCAGTGATAGTCCTAGGAGTCTACATGTAGATGCATTTAGAGGTTGCATGATCCATTTTAGAAAGAATAACATAAAAATGACTTGAGCTTAGAACAACTCATCTTGTTCTTGTTCTCTTTCTAATCAATTGGGAATGAAATCGAACACGTCAACATTGCTCTACATAGTGCAATAAAAATTTTACAACAGTTACTGAAAATGCAGAATTGCTCCATATATTCTGAAAATGATTTGCCATCTTTACGCAATCAGTTTTTCGAGTTCTATATCATCAAATTGCACATTATTCATCAAACATCTTGGTTTGACATCATTTAATCACACTAAAAACTCACATTTTAACGTGATTAACTTGGTACAAGTGTGTTTTCTCTTAACACACGTCCGCTTCTTCACTTCTTCTAATTGATTCTTTCTTGATCTAACCGACCCATGCAAGTGATACATCATTTCAACAGAGGGATTTTATTCTTTTTCCTTCGATTTCATTCCTCAGGGGGCATGGTCACACTATAATCAATCAAATTCTTGCTTGAAACAACATTAAAATGACTTCATTATCAAAAAACTAAAGGCATGACAGTTCCTTGACTAAGTTAGGACTGTTGAATTGAAGGCTTTGGTTCCCACAAGCTGGATATCCTATGTCTACTTTTTCTTAGATTCTTATCAAAAGCTCCTAGCATCTTTATACTGACCTTCGTTCAATCAAGTTCAAAGTCAATATTATCAATTTTTGGATGACAACCAAGTTCAAAATTGGTATCTTTAGGATGTTTGTTTATTTACCTTTGTTCAATCAAGTTCAAACTCAATTCTATCAGTTTAGTTTAATCAAGTGCGAGAATGATCTCATCAGGCATTTTTTTCGATCATGAGCAAAATTCTCAAACTTTCTGAAGTCAACATCAAAAACTTTCTTTGAATCAATGCGTTGCTCACACATCTATTCAAAGACAGGAAAATGTAACCACCCTAATTTGGTCTTCTCTGAACATAGACCCTATTTTTCCTAAGTGTAATCATACCCCCAATTATGTCAAGATAATTCTTCAATTTACTGGCATAATTTGTTTAAATCAAATTTAATCTCCTAAGTGATTTAATCACTAAATTACATTAATTGCTTTAGCCAATCCAATCAAATCAAATCAATTCAATCAAAATCGTGGCTAAGTTAATTAATTAAAATGAATTAAATAAAATCCTAATTACACCTCATCACTTGCAAAAAGCCAATTCCCTAGCCTAATTAATCTAATTAACAAGCTATAGTCCTAATTAATTATCAAAAGCAAACAAAAGCTTAAATAATTAATTTCCCCTGTTATTGAATGAATATATTAACTATATAATTTATTTCATTAATATTCCCTTTAACTCCTAACCTAACATATCTCAACCACCTTAACTCATGGTTTTGAACTAATCCCAACCTATTCACCCATGCTAAGCCTAATTCTAATCTTAATCTCATCTTAACCCATTTCCTAATGATGTCACATTCCTAAACTTTTGATTAGGAATTCAACTCATTCCAAAAATTCCACATTCTCAAGCTCCCCTTGCCTCAAAGTCCACTTTCTCAAGCTTGGACTTACACCCCCACTATGTTTCATTAATGCTCTCATAAATGCATCATTAATTCTTATACCCTCACCATGGATCATAAATTCTATCCCTCGTTAATCCTCTTACACATGCATTTAATGGCCTTATCTCTCCTCTCACTCCTAATTTCTTCTATAAATAGAATGAGTTTCAAGCTCAATGGGCCCCTAATTTTGGATTGTTGAAAGCATTGTTATGTTGTTCATATTGTTAGAAATCTATGTTGCATTATTAGCTTTCATATTATGCATTGTTATAATCTTCATTTTTAGAGCTTAAAATGCAAATTTTATTTTAATCTTTCATTCTAGGTTGTATATGTCACTAACAAATGCATAATTTGAGGGCAATTATAGAATTTTTCATACTCCTCCTAGATAGGAAGCAATAGGTCGATTTTAGTGATTGATATGCTTGCTAACCCTTATTTTTCACTAATACAATGACTTATTAAAGTGTTGTGTTGCAGCTGCAGGAACCACAAAATAACACACACAATTTGTATATAACCTGCAAGAAATGTGAGATAAGAAATGAGTTAAACCTCGCGGTTTCCCGACAGAGGTTAAGAAAACTAAATGCAAATTGAAATGGGTTTGGCGGTAAACCAGCCAAACCAAAAAAAAAATCAATATGACCAAAGAGGGTTAGAGAAAACAATAATTCAAATATGCAACACAAGAGTTAGTAAATGAATCTCAAGCTTCTCTCTCAAACAAGAGTCTCCAATAAGATGTACTCCAAAAAATGGTAACCTTCAACACTACACTCAAACAAGGATTAGTAACCCAAACTCTAATACCATGTAAGGAAAATAATAAGAGCAAGGAAATGAAAATAATCCAAGAGAGATAGATGATGAAGAAAATATTACCATGACGAAAAACATAAACTAGGACCAAGAAAAAAAAAGCCAATACAAGGAGACATGCATATTTTGAAAGGGGAAAATAAAAGAAAAAACCCTTGTGATATTATGAGAGAGAGAGAGAGAGAGAGCTCATTTACAATAACTTCAAGAGTAGAAATGAGAATGAGGAGCATCTCTTAAATAGATATGAGGAGAGGAGTTACTAAGTAACTCACCAATCTATGAATGCCAACATCCATAATAGGTGTGTGTAAAGTGTCAATATCCTCTTAAGGAGGATGAGCTAATTTCTTTAATAAAATAATTATAAGAAATGACATGTTCTCCCACTGGGACTAGAGGACAAAATGCATGTAGGGATTCCATAGAATCTCTCAATTAAATAAATGTAGGATACCTTGGTTTATCCACAAATAAATAATTAAATACAACCAAGGAAAGATTCACTATTCTAACAAATGCTTGATAATGAATGTCTTCAATGGATGTTTGCTTGCACTTGGATCTCTTGAATGAACAATAATAGCTTGCATGTATATCATGATGTTTTCTTATGGGTGTCAAAATGAGAGAAAGAGGTCTCCTTTTATAGACATTTTGGGACTCTAATTTCACAAGGCCAACCCTGATTAAGCACCTAGGAGAAAAAAAAACCCACATAAGGCGCAAATCCCACTAAAGTGCAGGGCCCTAGGAAAAGGTCGACCGAAGTTGGCCTTGTCTAAACATCCTTTTAAAAGCCATCCTGGGACCTAGGGTTGTGTGCTAAGAGGGTAATTTGAAAGCATTAGTTTTCCAAAAAATTAGAGCCAATCCCAAAATGTAAAATGCATGTGAAAGGAGCTAAGAGGGAAATGAAATATGAATGAATTAAAATATGCAGATATTAGAGCCAACCTTGAGTTCAAGAAAGATTTAAGGAGAAGGAGGACCTATATCTGAATTAAGTATGATATAAGGTCATACCATAAGAAACACACTAAAGTGGGCTAGAAATGGCCCCAATATGAGCACATATTAAGTGCTCAGTTTTTAGGATGGTACATTTATCCCCCACTTTAGCGGGATTATGAGACAACCTCATGATCACAGTAAATGAAGATGTGTGTGTGTGTGTGTGTGTGTGTGTGTGTTTGAGAGAGAGAGAGAGAGAGAGATCACTAAGTTTAAGGACATAATCCCCCAAGCCAAGGCTCTTAACTCTACATCTATGTAGAAGGGAATGAAAGAAAAGAAAAAAGTGAAAGCAAGAGCAAAGACAAAAGACACACAAAAGGGGTAAATACTAAAAACAAAACTCCAAATCAACTAGTGAAAGAGACCTTGATCTAAAATGTCCCATCCACTAATATCATGTCTGTAAATCTATTGCAAGAGCACAAATGGTCACATACAAAGAACAAGAGAATTACAAAAGATGATACCAACTCCATGGTCTAACCTACTAGCATAACCATGAGAGAGAGAGAGAGAGTATAGCAAATTGTGTTATTCTAGTCAACTCTTATCTTAAGAATTTTTTGCAGCCAGGGCGGCTTTAAAAAATTTTACGCACAGGGCAGCTGTCAATTGTTTTGCACATAGGGTAGCTTTAGGGGGATTAGTCCTATGGAAACCATCATCTCCATATGGATCCATGTCTATAGATTAGTCTTATGGAAATTTTGTATGAATCCATGTTCAGGGATTAGTCTTATGGAAATTATGTATGAATCCATGTTGAGGGATTAGCCTTAGAAATTCTATATGAATCCATGTACAGGTATTAGTCTTTATAGAGATCTCCATGTGAATCCACAAAAGGCGATCAGTATATGAATTAGAGAACAAAAATTACATGTAATATATAAGGGAGGTTGTATGTATGCCCCCCTCTTTATGATGGAAACATAGGAGACATCATAAGGGAGTGAATTATGGATACCTACTTCTAACAACAAGAGGATATCCTTAAAACAACAATGTATGCCATGAACTTAGCTAAGAGAATTGACTCTTATGAGCTAAGAAGATAAATAATAGTGAAGGATATTCCACTTGTGGGAAGAGACCCTTGAAAAGACATCTACCTTCAAGAGGAGTTCTTAAAAAAAGATAGCATCTTCAAGACAAAGAGGGGGAGGAGAATAAGAATGCACCCATTTATCCCCCTTTTACCAGGTGAAATAAGGATTCTTGATGAAGGATGGCAGACTTTGAAATGCATAGTAACGGAAATTTTTTATAATCAACATAATTTTTCTAATAAAGAAGATTTTGTGATCAAGGATACACACCTCTTGTATAAGAGAGAATCATGAATCATAACAATCAATTCTTTATAAGAAAATAATGTCACATGATAAATAAAAATGCCACTATACTAAGTAAAGTAGATCCTTAGACAAAAAGAGAGAGGAGAATATATAAGCAACCTTTCCCCCCAAGTGTGAAGGTGGGACATATATAAATACACCCCTAATGATAGTTACTCCATAATAGATATACAATTCCAAGCAAAATAAGCTGCAAACTAGAGAGAACTCCTAGTGTAAAATAAACATATTTATGCTAGAAAAGACATCACATAGAGAGTAAGAAAATCATCAAGGAAATAAATGAAAGGATGAGGATGATTATTAAATGAAAGATCTACCCTTTTAGGCATGAAAGTATTTTTAATAAAAGATATTAGTATCTTGTGTGAAACAAAGGTTCTCATGCCAAAAAGGATGTACCATCATAAAATAATACAAATCCAAAGAGATGAAAAAGAAGGAGAAGAAGGATGCCACCTTATGTCTACTTAATGGTCAACCCAATTATACAAGGTATTCACTTCTGAGTAGGAAGACATTTTAAAAAGGATACTAATATCACCAAAGAAAAGGATCCTAAACAACAAGTCCATACATGGGGGACATCATAGTATAAAAGAGATGAACAAAAAAGAGATAATGGATCATTTTAAAGAGAGAAAGTTGAGAAAGATTAACCCAATATATGCCGGAAGTGATAGATCCTTTATGATAGACAAACACCTTCAAGCAAAAAGTTGCAAATTTTGTGAAGGCAACAAAGTCATGCAAGAGAGGACATCATACCATAAAATATGAAAAGGTAGAAGGGATATTGGATGCAAAATAAAAGGAGAAGGTAAGACACATTAAGGTTCCTAAGTGGTTTCATGTGTATAAAAGATATGTGCTTGCAAGCAAACATAAGTTTGCAACTCAGGATGTCAATATCCGTATGTAAAATAGAAAATTCATGCCGGAAAGGATGTCATTGTATAAAAGAAACTTTCTAAAAAAGGGAGAAAATGGATCCCTGAAGAAACAAAGAAGCAAACGATCTCTTGCCCCACAGTTTAGAGAGAAAGTGAGAGAATCCTATTATGATTCCCTTAGTGCTCATTATGAAAAGAACATGGCATAATGGAGAGCAACATAATCATAAATAGATGGCTAAGGTATATGTCAGATATGCAAAAAATGTATAATATCCCATGTTAAAATAAGTAGATGCATATTAATTCATTCTTGAATAAATTTTCTAAAGTCAACACAATCACAAAGAGAATGTCTATTAGAATAATGAAAGGAACATGAAAATTCACCATTGTAAGTATGTGGGTTTTGACATAATCTACAAGGAAATCTTATCCTAGAATGATACTTAATATCTAGATAGATTCCACTAGCCAAAGCTTCACGGTCATCATAAGGTGAAGGTTCATGAGGTGGTGTTGGAAAGAGAACATTGAGAGTGATGGCATGTAACTAATTGAATGTTTGAAGATGTTAAGTTGATGAGCATGCAAGGCATTAAATCAGTTAATGTATTTGTAGACACCCTAAAATGGATAGGCTTGCGACTTTACATTAAAAACACTAATTTTCATCTATTAATTAATGGTTTCTTAATCATTAATTAATCATCTATTTTCTTCTAAATTCATTTCTCAAATCA
>MU227610.1:3196192-3216728 GCA_018584345.1 Thuja plicata | reverse complement strand
TTTTGTCAGTGTGTTAGATTCTTGCATTTTATTATGTTGCATTGTCTTTTTTCGAGGTTATTTTTGTCTTTTATTTTGGCTTTATTTTTTGGGTTAGTTCCCTTTCATTTATTTTTTTGGCTACTTACGTGTTGTTCTTCATGATGTTTGTGGATTTAGTTTTTTATTTTTCTTATTTTTATTTTTTATTGTGTCCTTTTCCTTTCATCTTCCACCAGTCCTTGTCTCCTCTACTTGCTTCTATTTAAGCGCTTGAGTCTGCAACTTTTTTGCTATCTTTTTTGATCTCAAGCTATTGCTTCATCCTCATGATGGATCATGTAGTATGATCTAAAATGTTGATGATTAAATATTGCATATTATAATACATGTTATATTTCAATTATGAAACATTGAGTTCATGAAAATGTTGGGTCCAGTCAAAGGAAATGTCGAATTCATTTGAAGTATATAAGACTTTCTTTGAGTCTTTTTAAGATTATTTCTTCTCCATTTTTTATCGTTTCAATCCTCATTTCAGGGTCTACTTTGGTATCTTTTTATTTATAACCTCCCAAACAATGTGAGCTTTCCATGCTTCATGAAGTCGTGTTGTAAAATGTTGTTCTATGTATTTTTCATGCCCTAATTTATCCCATTTGCATGCATTTGGGTCTTGATCTTCTAATGCATAAGTTCCAAACCAATTGCAAGAGATTTTTGACTTTATCTATTTTTTTGTTTCAGAGAAACTCTAATCACACATTCATGGAGTCTTTTTGATTCATCCATGAGTTTCGAAGTCCCAATGGCTCTTTGTTTGGTCTTTCAAATGCATTTATGTTCACTGTTTCTCCTTGGTATCATCTTGAATAAATCAGGGTTTTAGATTCTCATTTTTGCCCTAGTTTTTTGAACGCTTTGAAGGCATGTAAATACGTTTCAAAGTAATGTTGATTGTCACATTTTCACGTAGTATGTATTCGCGTCCTTGTTTTTTTCTATGTAATTGGAGCCTTGATATCTGAAAATGAATATGTGTAGTTCATATACGTTTTAGAATAGTTGACTATGTACAATCAGAGGTTTTATCTCCAAATGGAATGATACATTGCATTTAACATATATTTTGTTCCAAATCGGAACATTTGATTCCTATTGCATGTTTTATTATAGGTAATTTTAGGTGCAATCACCTTCAAAAACTCTAATTACATAACTTTTATATGCATTTCGGGGTTTTAATCTTGACTTCATGTAATGTTATATGAAGTGTTATCCAAAACTTCTGATATTATATATTTTATGAGTAAATTGGACTTTTTCACATCCATTGCATATTTTGTAACATGTAATCATATGCGCAATCGCATCTTAAAACCCGAACTACACATCATTTTACACAATTTAATTACAAATACAAATGCAATTTAGGGATTTTTGTCCCAATTGTGAGTTGAACTACACATGCAATCTCATGTACAATTGGGTCCAAAATGAATGTGTAGTTCATATACATTTCAGAATAGTTGACTCTGTACAATCAGAGGTTTTATCCCCAAATAAAATGATAATTTGCACTAGAATAATGTGGTTACATTGCATTTAACATATATTTTGTTCCAAATCGTAACATTTGATTCCTATTGCATGTTTTATTATAGGTAATTTTAGGTGCAATCACCTTCAAAAACTCTAACTACATAACTTTTATATGCATTTTGGGGTTTTAATCTCGACTGAATGTAATGTTATATGCAATGTTATATGAAGTGTTATCCAAAACTTCTAATATTATATATTTTATGAGTAAATTGGACTTTTTCACATCCATTGCATGTTTTGTAACATGTAATCATATGCGCAATCGCATCTTAAAACCCAAACTACACATCATTTTACACAATGTAATTACAAATACAAATGCAATTTGGGGATTTTTGTCCCAATTATGAGTTGAACTACACATGCAATCTCATGTGCAATTGGGTCCAAAAACCCCAATTTTACATAGAACCTTTGTTTTTCCCTTGTAATCGAATCACGTCATTTAGATTACATAAAATTTTACAAGATGAATTACACTTGTTCCCTTATGTGCAATGTGTAATGAAAACTCCAAAATTGGATTTTTGGTCATTTTTTATCCTTTTTGCGTCTTTTCATTTTTAGTCAAGTTTTTTGTCTAGTGTCTCATAGGTTGTGTCAAGTCATTTTCCAACCTTGAAAATTTTCAAAACACATCAATGCAACACCATTGTGACTGCTCTTAATCACACTTTGGGCTTCACACCTCAACTTTGCAGAAATATTTTCTCGAAGAGCTAGTACTACCTCATACAAGGAGATGAGGATGGTATTTAATTGATGTTCTTTTATGGAGATGCAAACCTGTTGTAACCTTTTATTCTTCCTATCTTTGTAAGAGTAATATGATATTGTTTTACCAAAGGTAGTAGAATGCTTTTTCAAGACTAATTCCAAGCAAGAGGTAGCATATTAATAAGAGGGATTGTGAATAGTTTTCAATCCTTGGATAGAATAAAGATCAGTGATTTGTTGATGCCATCAAATGAATAGGTCAAAGTGATGTTTTCCAAAAATGGTCTCATCCACATACATAACTCAAGAATCCAAGAATTGTCAATCTAGCTCAAAAGGAAGACCTCTTTGATAGAGGATGATATAATAAGAGTTGCATCTTTTCAGATACTTAGATTAGCCTCAATTATACATATGCCATTCAATTTTTGATGCAAGAGCATCTTAGCATCTTGGCAATCTTGCATCAACCAAAAAATTTTCCTTTCTTATTTGTTTGTTGTTCTTTTCCAGTAGGGCAGTTATGGTGTTTTGGTTGGCGGTAGATCTGTGCTTGTTATTTTGTGTTATGGTCGTGTCAGCGTGCTCTTGGAGTCATCTTGGAGCTTATCCTATGATCAAATCTCATTTGGTTTCATCACATGTAATTTATGACAGATTCTTCGCGTATCTATCTTGTTCTTCATTTCCCGGTTGATCATTGTGTTTTCTGATCGGTTTCCTGATCTTCCGGTTGGTTTTTTTTAGCACAATTGTGCCACCTCATTGTTATTTTGAGGTTGAAATTATTGTGTGCTAGCATCTCTTAATTTATTCATTGAAGGTTGTTCTTTAATATTTGGGTCTTGGCCTATTTGGTTGTAATGTATTTACTCATTTCTTGGGGAATGTAATATTTTCAAGGCCGACTAGATGTTGCGATGACTTTATAAGCTTATGGAATTGTTCCTAAGGAGAAGGATGATCTCATAACATTATTCGGCTTAACTTGGGTAGGATTTGGAAGGTTTTGAGTGTAATCAGGCCTATGTGCTTGGCATGTATGACTAGCATGTGAAACAACATGTTGCAGCTATGTTGTAAATGTTTTCCGATGATAAAAGAGGTTGAATCTCTTGTTTTTATCTGTTGTTCTTGTTTTCTTCCATTATGTTATATTGTTGCAAGGTTTGGACCTATTTCCTTTAGTGTTCTCCATCCTTGACTATGTCAACTGGTATCAGAGCTGAAGCATGTTTGAACAAGATTGAGGTTGAATGAGGTTGAGATTCTTGTGTTGATAGATCTGAGTTCCTGACTTGTGAATCCCTAGACCTATTGATCGTGAGGTGGCAGAGTGAAGATCTAACTTGCAATCATAGAGGACTTGTGTAAGGTGGCTAGGAAGGGTTGTTGTTGGTTGTTAAGACTTGAAGGCATACCGATTGGAGGAAGGTTGCTTGTGTGTCTATAGATCACTCATTGGAGAAGCATCTTGGAATAGATTGCTAGTTGAAGAGACACTTGTGCTTGAGAATTAAAAGATGCCTCCTAGAAGAATAAAGCCTACAATGCTAGAGAAAATGATGGAAGATTTTAGGGTTGAGATGATAAATGAGATCAAAAATGTATTGACTGGATTGAGAAGGAACCCTGAGACTGAAGAAGAATTTGAGGAGGTTGTTGAAGATCTTGAGATAGTAGATGATGAGATCCATGTAGATGAGGAGAGAATGTTGAGAGGTATGGCACAAGTAAACAAAATTCATAGGATGGATGTTTCTATGTTCACTGGTTCATTGCATCCCGAGGATTTGATAGACTGGATTGGAGAGTTAGAATATTACTTTGAGATTGAAGATCTTAGAGATCCATAGAGAGTTAGGTTAGCATGGAATAAGTTGAGGGTTCATGTTGCCTTGTGGTGGAAGGAATTGCATATAGATAGAGAAGAGCATGGTGAGACAAAAATCACTAGATAGAGGGTGATGGTTGCTAGGTTAAAAGCTAAATTCATCCCTGAAGATTATGAATTAGAGTTATTCAAGAAATTGCAGAACTTGATGCAGAAAGGCATGTGTGGAAGAATATACAGATGAATTCTTTAAGATGACTTTTAGATCTGGTCACAATGAAGTATCTAAGGAGAAGGTGGCTATCTATATTAATGGTCTGAGATTTAACATTCAGGATGAGTTGAGTATGTTGAGGATTAGTACTATTGAGGGTACTTATCATTATGCATTGAGGGTAGAAGATAAGTTGAAAAGAAGACAAGGTAACCTTAGAGGAAAAGAAAAGAAAGTTAGCAACAATGGCAAAGAGAAGAAAACCATCGAATTTGAATCAGGTCAGAGAATACCTATAAGATGGAATGGTAACAAGGATTTCAAAGGCATTTGTTTCAAATGTGGTGGCATAGGACATAGGGATTTTCAATGTTTTGAAGGATCTATTAAGAACATGGGTAAACAGAATCTTATGGAAAATGAGGAACAAACTGTTGGTGAAGTTGTGGAAAATGAAGCTGAGCCTAAGATAGGAGAGTCTCTTATACTTGGGAGAGTTATGTTGAGTAAAAATGAAGTTGAACCTTTAGAAAGGAGGAATTTGTTTAGGACTACTTGCAAATCATGAGGTGAGTGTTGTAAGGTTGTTATAGAAGTGGTAGTACTAGTAACTTGGTATCGTAAGAGATGGTGTAGAAACTTGGATTGAAGAGGCTTAAACATCCTTTTCCTTAAGGGATAGGTTGGTTTTCAAATGATCACATGGTGGAGGTAAAAGAGCAATGTTTGGTTAATTTCAACAGTGGACCTTACAGAGATAAATTGTTATGTGATGTGGTGTCTATAAATGCTTGTCATGTTCTATTGGGAAGACCTTGGCAATTTTATAGAGGATTTATTCATGATTGTGGAACAAATTTGGTCACAATAGAGAAGGATGGATAAAAGTTTACTCTAGTTCCTTTGAAGGAAGCAGAAAGGAGAATTGCAAAGAATTTTCATATGGTAAAGAGTTATTGTTCAAATAAGCAAATAATAGATGTTAGTATGGACCGGAAGAAGGCTCTTTAAGGTAAATCTTATAAAGGCAAGTTAGTATCTGACTGTAAGAAGGGTGAAGTGGAGCAACAGGAAACCTTGGTTGCTAAACAGATGAGGGTTTGTAACAGAGGTAGATCAATTATGCAAAAGTACTGTCAAATGTTCATAAGTTTCTCTTATGGAACATTTTATTTACCTGGGGTTTATGATGCAGGAGCATCTTAGGATCTTAGCAATCTTGCATAAACCAAAAAGATTTCATTTCTTGTTTGTTTGGTGTTCTGTTCCAGTTGGGAAGTTCTGGTGTTTTGGTTGGCAATTGATTTGCATGTGTTATTTTGTCTTGCGGTTGTGTTAGCATGTTCTTGGATTCATCTTGGAGCTTATCCTATGATATCACCTCATTTGGTTTAATCATGTGTAAGTTATGGGAAATTCTTCATGTATTTTTCATGTTCTTTATTTCCTGGTTTGTCATTATGTTTTCTGCTTGGTTTTCAGATCTTTCGGTAGGTTCTTCCGAGCACGATCATGCCAGATCATTTGTTATGTTTGAGTCCAAAATTATTGTGTGATCACATCTCTTAATTTATTCATTGGAAGTTATTTGATGTAAATTATGAATCAGATTACAATACTTGGTGTGATACCTATGGTATTGTCAAGTTCAATATAAAAACCAAAAGACTAACAAGACAATTGCAAGCCAAAAAGTAATCCATTCTATTTGAAATTGGAGTTTATACAAATAGTATGGATCCCAAGGTTCACTAGAATCCCTCAGAAATGAAATGAAGAGTCCGTATAATATTTATTACAAATTGTTAGGGTCAATTTGAGTCACCATATTAAAAGTGTCCTTGACCCTCTAGTATACATATTTCTTTCCTGATGTCCTCCTTTCCAAGAATTTTGTGTCAAAAGTCTTATAATGTCAGCTTTGCCTTCAAGTTAATCGCCTCAATATTTCAAACTTATCCTTTTGAAGTCAGATCCTCTCGGTCAAGTGTTGGTAGTTATTGAACCACTTTGAACCTCTTTGAACCTCAGTTCAAATTAGTTCAAAGCAGTTCAATCAAATTTTTTGGTCTAACATCGGTGATTGTAGGTGGGACCCATGCCATGTCATGCCATAGCAGAAAACCACTTTGAACCACTTCGAACCTCAGTTTGAAGTAGGTCAAAGGAGTTCAAAGGAAGATTCAATAGACTTAAAGATTGATGTGACAACTGAGGTGATAGATGATGCAACACGTCATAGCAGTAATCATCAGGATGATTGTATGATCAAATTTAAAGGGATGGTAGCCACGGGGGAATTTTGAGCTGGTAGTGTGAGTTAAGGCAAATTTTATTTTAGCATGAGTGAATTAGTGGCATTAAATGGAAAGTAATGATGACTTAAGTGGTTTGATTAAATGAAGAAATCGCCAGATGTCATATCATCAGATTCACCCTATGTTAGCCTACATGCCACATTTAATATTCATCTCTTCGGTTATATTTCAACAGTGTGAGGTTTCTTTAAATTATGTCCTTCAGCTTATTTCTTTTCAGAGCTAGATTGTGGAGTCTCGGCTGCAAAGGATAGGGGTTTTTATTTTCCTGAGTCGACAGAGTACAGGTAAATGTCAAAAATCCTCCTTTTGCTTCTTGTTTTCTATGTGGTAGTGTGTTTACAAGGAATCATAGTTCTTTATTTGTTTTGGGAAGGAAATATGAAGTCTAGCATGCATTTTTTTGGAAATACTTCGAAACTATAGTGTAGAGCCCCAGTGATCACAGACACTGATTTGTTGGGAGTTGAAGTAGAAGAGATGGTAGAAAATTTGAGAGTTTATGTAGAGAAAATGCATACTCTAGAGCTCATGTCCAGCAACTTGCTTCAATCCCCTACTTTTTCCCCAGTTGTGATAAGCCCAAAGCTAGTTCAGCAGTGCATAAACCATTATGACATCAAGTCTAAGAGTGTGTTAGATAATGAAGGAAGAACTCTCTTGACTATAACCAGAGAGACAATAATGTCAGTTTTCAAGCTTCCTGATAAGGCTTTTTCCAGCTTTACTCAAACCCAGTCACTTGCTCAGTTCTGGGAAGGAAGTGACAATAAGCGTATTAATATTGCTCATAAGTGGACTAAGTCAAATTATAAGGGAGGGTGCAGATTACCCAAGCTTTTTACCAAAGACCATATGAAACCCCACATTCATGATATAATGGTCTTGTTTCATAGAGTGAAAGGGTCAGAGCAAGTACTTCTTTTCAAATACTAGAAGTACCATTTCATAGAGATTATTTTAGAAGGGAAGCAAAGTCTGGACTAGGCCGAAATGATTGCAAGTTCATTAAGAGACCAGCTCAAACAGGCATAGGCGATACAAAAGGAATTTTATATGTCCTCATACTTGATGTATTGTCTTGCATGCACTCAAGATCTTGTCGGAATTCCACTTGATCCATGGAACGCAGATATAAGTATTTTTGGATATTGCCCCTTGTTGAGGAGAGACAAAGTCCTAGAAGATTACAGAAGATTTTATGATGTATTCCTTGGAAAACTGTGTTGTTAGCTAGCTAGAACCCCAAAATAGATGATTTCCCCAAAGGCACAAAAACTATTTCAATGGTACGGTAGTTTCTATATTCAATTCCCATGGTTTACCTATGTGAGAATTGGGGGTTTTGATGAAGAACCCCTTAAATTGCCAAGGTTCAGCTTTGACTATTTCATTTTAGCCAAAGTTTGCAGACAAATGTTCATGGTGATAAAAAAATAACCTTCCAGAGGAAAAATGGGATTCTATGTTCCCAATTAAACTTGGAACTATGACATGCAAGAATATGATTAACGCCTCAGTAATATGCAGTAATCTAGTAGGTTTCCACATGCAATTTTATTAACCAAGGAGAGGGTTCGACAACAAAGGATTCGCAAGACAAGGTTTCAACTTGAATATCCAATCCAAATTGAGCCCGCATATTGAAGATTTGTGGGAAGATATCAGAGATGAAGAGGCAATTAAAGAGAGGGATCGTTCCAGGTTATTGATCCCCTAGATCAAAACCCTGCAGCTGAAGTTCAAAATAGCTAGCCTGAATGAAGATAATTCTAAAATCATTGAACCTAGCTTTGATGGTTCGAACACAGAGGCTTTATCGAAGGTAGACCGGAAAAGGGAAGAAGAGGGAGACATCAAATTAAGGGCTAGGTTTATTTTAACATACACAGATGTCTAGTTAAAAAAGAGAAAAGAAGACAACAAGAATTACGTCTCCTAAGAAATCTAATGTGAGTTTTGTCTCAAACGCAGTGTTACCTAATCTCTCTAACACTTCCCTCTTGATCACTCATGCAGGTAATATTCCTTTAGCTAAAAAGAAAGTAACCTCCAGTGGACATCCTACCGCACCCCAAATGAGGTCGAGAACCAGGTCTCAAATTCTAGCACAAATGGCTTCTCTAGACTCCAGCTATATTGATATTAACATCAATGACGAAGATATCTCTTTCTCACTGGAACATGATAAGAAATACCAAGAAGAATCTAATGATAAATCCAAAGTTCAACAGGAGAATGTAACACCTGCCAAGATAATTGATAATAGGTTGGTTTCTAGCACAGTTCCCCCTTGGCTGACAGATTCGGTGAATAGGAAACATAGTTTCAAGCTTGTCTCCTTTCCAGTTAAAGAGATAGTCACCAAGTATGTCGTATGTGCCCCAAAGGAGAAAAGGGTTAAGAGTAATGCAATATTAACCATAGAACCCACTATAGGAAAGGTGACCACTGAGATCACAATTTTCAAACAAAAGGAAGGGGTTCATGAACCTGAGGCCAAATATTTTGAGGTCACAAAAATGGAGTTTGGTGTATTAAACAGAGATACCAGAGACCACCTATTCAAATTTTCAATGGACCATATGCTCGAGAAATCTCAAAAAGATGGAAAAGAAAAATGTGATCTCAAACAGCTCATAGTTACAATGGTTGAATTTCTTATGTCACTCGGCAATGTTCGTGCACTGCCCTTGGCTCAGTCTCCGCGGGACTTTGACCCTAATTCCATAGATAGTAAACAGTTGTTGAAGCAAATGCAATAGGGAAGATCCCTAATGGAGGCAATGAAAAACTGGGTCAGCGGTGTCATATTGGAAGGAAACAAGTTTATTCAAGAGTTTGTGGCTACCTATGCAGAAGGAGAAGCGTTGATTGGAGAAGTTCAAACTTTAATCCTAGGATGGGAGTCAGATGAAGAAAAGTGCACAACCATCGTATCTTAGGTTATTGAGATAGAGGAATATGGAGTAGAAAAATTCTTGTCAGAGAATCCAATGAAAATAGTAGATGCTTGCATGCTTTTTGTATTGAAAAATAATTTGAGTTGGAAAGGTACTCTGTTCAAAGCTCTGGTCTCAAGCATGCACACCATAAAAAAGGAAGTCAAGGAAATGCACATGAATGCATTGAAAGATATCAAAGTGGTAAATCCCTTGGGTATCCTTCAGTTTGAAGAAGAAAGCATGAACGTGGATACCTTGATTAAAAGCTTTGAAGATACTATGAAAAGTATCCAGGAGAAAGAAGAACCCATGGCTCAGTATTTTCCCAAGATAGCTAATGTGGAATCCATGCTATACCTAAATAGATGGCAGTTACCCAAATAGTTAGAGAAGATCCAGGAGCTTAAGTGGGAAAATAATGTGTGCCGAGCTAAGCTGACTAGTCTGAAGGTTTTGCACTCTCATCCAATTCAGGAGCTGGTGAGCACATTCCAGAGCTGGAAGCTGGTTTGAGAAGCCACGTCTGATGACAAGTAGCTGGAATCATGCAATTCTTTTTGTGTTTTCAGTTATTTCTAGTTATGGGACAATTGTCTTTAAAACTGTTGCTCTTTTTAGTTACTGGTTTGTAACCATTTCTTTTCAGTTGATCCAAGAGGCCGAGTTTTAAGGGAGGCCTCTCGGGATCGCTTAACTATATATGCTGGAGCATAAAACTTTCAAAGGGTTAGATTTTTTGTATTTAGATTTAGTTTAGCTGCTTTTCTAGTACTGTTTTAAGCTTTCTATTTTGGAAAGAATTTAATGGGAAGATAGAGTAATCTGCATTTTTCTTAGACTTTGTTCTATACAAGCCTAATATTTTAATACAAAGCTAAGTTTGAATTTGTGCATGTGAACTCATGGTATATTGATTACTTTGTGGATTAATATATTTCTTGCTTTGTGTTATTTGTAAACGCATGGTGATTGTCCATCTTTCCAGATAATTCTTGTTTCTAGTTTTGTAGGAAGTTAATTTTAAGGTAGCTGAAGAAACTGTGTTTTTCTTTAACTTCTTATTCTATGTTTGAAATTCTTGAAGGTACCTCGATACCTAAGAGTATTTGAGAGATCCTTACGTGCTTTTAGGTTAAAAGTACATGTGTTAGTAGTTAGTTTGGAAATTCATTTGATATTTCTAAGAGGGAATTGTACCTTACCTAATTCAGAGAGAAGCAGTTATCTCATGCTTACTCAACTATTGTAAGATTATTTGTAGTCAAAGAGGCATAGGGTCAATATAAATTTTGATTGAAGTGGAGAAAAATCTATTCGCCAACACAAATATACTTATTAAAACTACCAAAAACTTCAAAAAACTATATAAAAATTTATGCCCACTTGGAGAAGGCATGACTTTCTATTCCTAGCTCTGATTTACTGAGATAGATTTTAGTATTTTCTCAATTCCATCCTGATTATTCCTCCCCTCCTTAGAGGCAATGGGCCCCATTGCACTAATCTGCTACAACAAATGAGGAAATTGTGCTTCAATTTGTTCCTTAGTTAACCACTTACCTTGATGAGGATGTTGACCAGCTTGAACCACCCGATAAAGAGGAATGTTCTGATTTCTCAAAGTCTTTAAAATGACTTTGGTAACATGTTCACACTGGACTGGAACAATAGCAAATAGTTCTACAGCTTGAATATGTTCAGTAGCTTGGGAAATGTCCAACAAAGGAGGAAAATAGTGTCTCAACAATTCCACATTGAAAACTAGATGCAGTCCCAAAAAGGATGGAAAATTAAGTTCAAAAGCATTCTCACCAACTTGCTTCACAATAGTTTATGGGCCATAATGAAGAGGACGAAGCTTCATATTTATTCTGTGAAGGCACTCTTTCTGAAGATGTAACCATACCTTGTCGTCAATCTGAAAGTGATGAGGAGTTATATGTTTATCATGCCTTTCCTTGTACTTTTGATTACTCTGCTCCAAAATCTCATGAAATTTTTGTTGTAGGTGTCTAATGTTATCAATGATTTTTTTTGCTTTTTCTACCCCCTTGTCAGTATTCAATAGACTATCAGATTGCAAAACTGGTAGTGCTACATCTATAGGTGCCAATGGATGATACCCAAGAAAAACCTCAATTGGACTATGCCTTGTAGTACTATGGAGTGCACGGTTGTAGCTGTCTTGCATGTAGGGTAAGATTTCATCCCATGTGCGAGTATGTTTTGAATGATACATTCGTAAGATATGAATGATCATTTGATTCACCACTTCTGTCTATTTGGGGATAGAATGTTGTGGATTTTGTCAACTTTGTGTCCATTTTAGCCCATAGCGCAGACCAAAATTTGTTGATGAACCTGCTATCCCTATCAGAAATAATGTTTTTTGGAAAAACAAAATGAACCCAAACATGTTCAAAAAATAACTTGGCATTCTCTTCTGCAGCAATCATCTTTTTACATGCTACCATGATAGCCATTTTAGAAAACCTATCTACCATAATATATACACAATCACGCCCTCGCCTGGTATTTGGAAGCCCATACATAAAATCCATTGAAATAGACTACCATGGCTTATCAGGAATAGGTAATGGTAAGTATAGACCCAACTTACAATTTTTTGGCTTTGCAATTGCACAGTCTGCACAAGCTTGTATATATGAAATGATATACTGCTTCTTTTTTGGCCAATAGAAATACTTTTGAAGGATATCGGTTGTCTTACCAATACCAAAATATCTTGCAACACAGTTGTAGTGAGCTTCTCATATCATTTTCTTTCGTTCCTTAGTGGGTACACATATATGACCAACATGGAAATGCAACCCATCCTGCAAGTGAAAATCAGGGACACACTTTCCTTCTACCAAATTACTATAGATGTTAGCAAAATTAGGGTCAATACCATATAGTTGTTCCCATGTGAATCATTGATGACCACATGAATCCATCACCATTGTCAAACCATAAATTTTTGTAGATAAGCCAACCACCTTTGATGTCTATCATTTTGCAACTTACCTTGTATTTTCAAGAATTGAAAAGTTTTATGGTATGTATGTAGTATAGTTTCCTTTCCCATTATATAATGTTTCCATTGTTTGCAGGCCTAAACAATAGCACACAACTCCTTCTCATAGGTGGGGTACCTATGTACTATATCAGAAAAAGTTTCACTATGATAGGCAACATGATGCCCATGTTGCATGAGTACTGCACCAAGAGCATAATCAGATGCATAAGTTTCTATCTTAATAGATTGTTGTAGATCTGGGAGGAACAGTACTGGTGTTGAACATAATATTTTATTTAACTCTTCAAATGCTTGTTTCTTTGCCTCTGTCCACTAAAATTTTGCTTGTGCTCCACCCCTTAGTGATTCATTGAGAGGCCATAATATATGTGAGAAACCAAAAACAAATATGCGATAGAAGATGGCTAAGCCCAAGAAGCTGCGAAGCTCTGTGAAAGTTTTAGGAGATGTCCAATCTCTGATTATTTGAATCTTTACTGGGTCAAAATGCACACCCTCAGTATCAATGATATACCTTAAGTATTGAATACTCTGCATACCAAAAGAGTACTTCTCAATGTTGGCATAAATTTTGTGTTATTGTAGAGTTGAAAGCACTTGTTCAACATGCTGCAAATGCTCAGACCAAGTCTTGCTAAAGATGAGTATGTCATCCAAATAAACAACCACAAAAGAATCAATGAATGGTCTAAGAACATCATTCATCAATCTCATAAATGTTGCTGGAGCATTTGTTAGGCCAAAAGGCATAACCAACCATTCAAACAAACCTTCCTTAGATTTAAATGTAGTCTTCCACACATCTGTTGGATTAATTAGTACTTGGTGATATCTAGATTTCAATTCATTTTTTGTAAAGAACTTAGCCCCCTAAGTTGGTCTAACAAATCATCAATTCGAGGGATTGGATATCTATTTTTTCACACTGATTTTGTTCAATTCCCTATAATAAATACAAAGTCTCCATGTCCCATCTTTCTTTTTAGCAAGGAAAATTGGATTGCCACAGTGTGAAGCACTTGGATGAATATGTCTTTTCTGAATCAACTCTTGAATTTGTCTCTTGATTTCATCACTTTCCAAATCTGACCTTCAATATATTGGCTCATATGGTAGTGGTGTGCCTGGGATTAAATCAATAGAGTGCTTGACTTGACAGTGTGTTAGAACTCCCACCGATGATTTAAACACACTATGATATTCTTTCAAAATTTTATCCATCTGGTTTTGTTGATTTGATGTTATGACTACCTTAGCATGTGTATTAAGCACAACTAACTTTGTTTGTTCAGGGTGAACCATGAGCAGAAAAAAATCTCCAATTTAAGAAATCAAACGTTTACATTGTTTAGCACTAATTAAAGAAGTAGGTTGTGTTGGACATACCTCTAGTATTCGATACCTCTTCCCACCAAGATTGATTGTAACACTACGTCACATGGATTCATACACTCCATGCCTCTGATACATGTAAGGTTGCCCCAGCAAGACATCACATACATCCAGTGGTGCTACATCACATATCACTTCATCCTTGAAAGTCTTGATTGAATATGGTAGATGACACTGTTGATTTATTTGAATATCTTGTCCCTCTTTATCCATCCCATATAGTATGGTTGTGGGTGTCTTGTCACTTTCAAATTCAATCTTTTGATTGTCTCCCTAGATATCAAATTCTTTTGGCTCCCACTATCAACAATAAAATGTAGTCTTTCCATCAACCCACATATGTGAATGAAAAAGTCTCTTCATCTTCACGATGTAGTACTTTAGCAGTTGCAACTATGGAATATGGGTATGCTTTTATGACAGATTCATTCTCCTTTTGTTCAGAAGTATCTATTGGTGATGATTCAGATTTAGCTTCCCTTCCTCGTATTTCTGTCATGAGATTTTTAATACTTTGACAATCCTTTATATTATGGGTTCGGGACTTATGCATCTCACACAACATGCCTGTATTTTTCTGTGTCTTTTTTGCAGCCCACCATGTGTTCTTAGGTGAGTTTGAGTGAGGTTCCTTGGTCACCTATTTTCCTACAGATTTATTGTCACCTTCAACCCCTGGCTTATTATTTTCAAAGTAGTCCCTCTTCCCTTTGTGCTTGAATTTCTCTTCAATTTTTGTAGCATATTTATAGGTAGTTTCCAATGCAGCAGTATTCAAAAATTCCATCTATGTTTGAATATACCTGTGAAGTACACTATGATATTTCAGAATTCGATGCTTCTCTGAATCCTCAATACCAAGTTTTGTTGAAAGTGAATGGAATGTGTTGGTGTAATCTTGCATGAACTGATCCCTCTTTTGTCAAAGAAGATTCCATTCTATGTATTTTTGTTCAAAGATAGCCTTAGGAAAGTATGCTTCTTGTATGTATTCCAAAAATTCTCCCCATGTGGCATTCTTATCAAGAAATATTTCCAAGCCATTTTCATTAGATAATTCCCATTATTTATTTGCTAATTTGGTTCCCAGGATAATTTCTCATGGGTTTCAGCTTTGAGGAGAACAAATATTATTTTTTCTACATCAGAGAAATTGTTTGCAGAAAAATATCTATCCAATTTTGATAACTAGTTATCAACAACTTCAGCATTGACTTTTCCTTCAAAATTTGGGATGTCAAAATTTACCTACACTTTGAAAGGGGTATTTCCATGAAATGTTGTTCTTGATCCAGAGGGTTTTTTATTATGTAGTAGGAGTGAAAATTGACTCATCATCTCCTCTTGTTGCTTATTTAAAGCGTCTTCCACCAACTGCTTAATTGCATCATCTAACATCTTCGATCGTGTGCGCCTTAAAGGTAGATATTTTGACAAATCTTGTGTATCCAATCCTAATCTTTGGTAGGACCTTGTTTAAATTGGCATAAAGGATCCTTCCTTCTCTGATACCACTTATCTAAATTATGAATCAGATTACAATACCTGGTGTGATACCTACGGTATTGTCAAATTCAATATAAAAACCAAAAGACTAACAACAGAATTGCAAACCAAAAAGTAATCCATTCTATTCAAAATTGGAGTTTATACAAATATTATGGATCCCAAGGGTCACTATAATCCCTTGGAAATGAAATGAAGAGTCCTCATAATGTTTATTACAAATAAACTTATTAAAACTACCAAAAATTTCAAAAAAAACTATATAAAAATTTAGGCTCACTTGGAGAAGGCATTAATTTCTAGTCCTAGCTCCAATTTGCGAACCATTTTACTTTGTTGAAAAGATAATAAAAAATTCTAGAATTAAAACTAGGAGGTCACATCATTTGTGGGCCCAGTGAGATAGACCCAAAAATGCCCCGAAGACCTTCAAAAATGCAGTTTACTAAGACATAGAAAATACAGAAAAATTAGATTTCAGTATTTTCCCAATTCCATCCTGATCATCGTTCTTTAAGATTTGGGTCCTCACCTATTTGGTTGTAATGTATTTACTCATTTATTAGGGACTGTAATATTTTCAAGGATGACTAGATGTTGCAATGGCTCTATAAGCTTATGGACTTTTTCCTAAGGAGCAGGTTGATCTCATAAGATTATTTTGCTTAACTTGGGTAGGATTCGGAGGGTTTTGAGTGTAATTAGGCCTATGTGCTTGGAATGTATGACTTGATTGTGAAAAAAACATGTTACAGATATGTTGCAAATGTTTTTTGATGATAATAAAAGGCTGAATCTCTTGTTTTTATCTGTTGTTCTTATTTTCTTCTGTTGTGTTTTATTGCTGCAAGGTTTAGACCGATCTCATTGAGGTTTGTCCATCCTTTACTATGGCAGTTGGTATTAGAGCTAAAGCATGGTTGAATAAGATTGAGATTGAATGAGGTTAATATTCTTGTGTTGATAGATTTGATTTCCTGACTTGTGAAGCCCTAGTCTTGTTGATCATGAGGTGTCAGAGTGAAGATCTAACTTGCAATCAAAGAGGACTTGTGCAAGGTGGCTAGGAAGGGTTGTTGTTGGTTGTTAATATCTGAAGGCATACTGATTGGAGGAAGTTTTCTTGTGTGTCTATAGATCACTGGTAGGAGAAGCATCTTGTAATAGATCGTTAGTTGAAGAGATAGTTGTGCCTAAGAATTGAAAGATGCATCCTAGAAGAATGAAACCTAGAAGACTAGAGAAAATGATGGAAGACATTAGGGTTGAGATGAGGAATGAGATCATAAATTTGTTGACTAGATTGAGAAGAATCCTGAGATTGAAGAAGAATTTGAGGAGTTTGTTGAATATCTTGAGACAGTAGATGTTGAGATCCCTGCAAATGAGGAGAGATTGTTGAGAGCTATGGCATAAGTAAATAAAAGTCATAGGATGAATGTTTCTAATTTCACTGATTCATTGCATCCTGAGGATTTGATAGAATGGATTGGAGATTTATAAGATTACTTTGAGCTTGAAGATATCAGAGATCCATAGAGGGTTACGTTACCACAAACTAATGTGAAGGGTCATGTTGCCTTGTAGTGGAAGGAATTGCAGAAAGGTAGAGAAGAGCATGGTAAGACAAAAATCATTAGATGGAGGGTGATGGTTGCTAGTTAAAAGATAAATTCATCCCTAAAGATTATGAATTAGAGTTGTGTTAGAATAATTGAGAGGGGGGGTGAATTAGTGGCCTCAAAAATATTCCAATAAATCAACCCAAAAACTTAGTACCACAATATTAAGCCTCTAGTTATCTTCAGTCCTACAAGATGAATACCTTAAAACAATCTCAACAAATAACTACTGTTCAGAGTTCACTGTTAAACCTTATTCTCACTGTTTACTGATTAGTAGTCTTTTTATTTACCGAAATGCAGTAAATAACTTAGTGTATACTGATCAATCCAAATTAGTTATATGTGTAATGCAAAACACTAAAGTAATGACTCATAAACACATTGACACGTGGATTTTTAACGTGGAAACCATGTTAAGGGAAAAAACACTTGGGATCGGTAACCCAAAATGTTCACTAGTATTTTGAACTAAAATCGGTGAAGAGCCAACCCTGTTAAAGGTTACAAACACACTGTTAGGTGTGACCTTGTTAGAGAATTTAAATAAAATTGGTATCGGGCATCTTTATGCTACCTTTTATGACCAAACCCAGTGTAGTTTGTCAAATGGTATCTGGCATCTCATGCTATCTTCATGACCAAAATTTTTGATACTCCTTGGGATGTATCTCAATATAGAAAGGATTGTTAAGTCCTACTCGGTTAAGAGACTTTCTAATTCAATGGTTAAACTGAAACAATAAATGATCTTTTCACATATAAAACTATACTTTGCAGATTTTTTAGATCTATTGTAAGCTCATAATACCTTTCTTATCAATGTATCTTTTCAATACCTTTGCTCCACTTCTTTCTTCTCGGTGATGTTGTGCTTCTCTATTGCTTGGTGTCCACAAAATTAGCTCTATTCTTAGCTTGATTGATCAGGTCTGATTGAATTCTTCCTTCATCAGTTTATCCTCAGCATCTTCTTTCTCTCTTCACCCTTTAATTCATAATGGATTAGCTTGTCTCTTTATAGACATGATTTCACTGTTTCTCAGTTCTTGACTTTCTTGTTCTTGGCGTGATCCACAATTTTAGCCAATATTTCTTTAAAGATTTACTTCATTTTTATCCCGTAGATTTCTCCTTGACAACTGGAATAAAATAGCTTTAAATATTTCTCTTATCTCTGGCTTTAACTTGTCGATGAAAACAATATTAACAACCCGTTAACACCTTCTTTAGCTCTTTCCAGTTAAGGATTTTTTTCATTTCTTCAGTTCTTTTTGGTGTTTTAACTCTTTGATAGCTTTGGTCAACACTTCAGTTCTCCTCAGGAATCTCTATTGGGGTTGTTTGTCCATCGGGCATCACTGTGAAATTATGCTCGTCGGTAATGCTTGTGATTCTGCTCTTTGGTAATGCTTGTTGGGTTTCTTGCTTGGGCATCACAGTGACTTTCCTTTCAGGTTTCTCTGCCTGTCGGGGTGCACTACCTATTGGTGTTTGTAGTCACTTAGTGAATGTTGATCTTTTATGCATTACTAAAATCATAATATTTATCCTTTTGATTCTCTGATGTCTTTGACATTTTGAATATAAAAAATTAGATTATATCAAGTTGACATCAATGACAATACAATACATTAATTGATTTAATGTCTTGCATTATCTTTCAGTATTTTGGTGATCATCAACTTAACATCTTCAAACATTGAATCAGTTATAGCTCATCAATCTCTCCCTTTGGCATTGATGGAAACACACTATATTATTACTAATACAATATGAAATATATCAGTTGTAGTTCATCAAACTACCAAATTTATTGTTCTATAACCAATACAAATTTCTAGCTTTCGGTAAGCTCATATAGCTTAGATTTGTTTCTTGCAGAGTGTTTTCTTCAATCTTCAATCCCTTCACTGGATAGATGTAGTAGCTTCTGATTCTTTCTCTGATGTTGTCTCTCCCTTTGAATATTCCTCTCCTTGATCATCTCTTTTTCCTTTGACAACAATAAGTCATTGTCCCCTTCATGAAACTTCTCTCCCTTACAGGTTTCATCTCTCCCTTACAGATTTCATCTCTCCCTTTGACTATTCCTCTCCTTGATCATCTCTTTTTCCTTTGACAACAATAAGTCATTGTCCCCTTCATGAAAATTCTCTCCCTTATAGGTTTCATCTCTCCCTTGGGATATCTTCTCCCCCTTTGATGGATATTTCATATGTATTCTCTCCCTTTGGATATTCTGGATGTTGGAAAGTGACAATGCAAGCAATTGTTATTTTGTCATTGTTGTCAAACCTTTACTGGTGAGACTATTATTATCTGTTTGAGTACTGTATCTATTGTTGATGGAGAATATTTAACAAGAAGACCAAGTGAATGGTTGAGTTAAGGCAACTAAAAGGGTATTTGATCAGTTGGCACTCTGGCAAAGTAATTTGTTGTTTATCTTTCAAAGACAGTTTTCTTGTTGTTCTATGCCGAGCAAGTTTGGCTTGTGTCGAGAAAATTTGCTTGTGCCGAGTAAAGTTGCTTGTGATGAGCAAAAAGTTGCTCAATGTCAAGCACCATTGAAATTGCTGAGTGGAAACAGTGATGTTGGCCGACTTACAGTAATTGGATTAATGATGAGATTTGAGATCTCTGGCCGACTTAGTTGATTTTATTGGGATATGCAATGTTAATTAAAGATTGATCCACGTCATTTAATGTATGGGTAACCATAATTAATGCATGGTTTTAAGATTTAATTACATACTACTTTGGAGAAGTAAATGTAATGCAAAGATGGGATGATCTATTGGATCTGACCTAACCTAAGATCTACGATCTTGTTTAAGCAGAAAAAGATTTATCTGACCTAAACAAAGAGGTATATGATAACCTCAAGGGGTTATTCATGAGGTATGGAAAAGTGGATGTGTATGCAAGAGGATTGCATTGTTGATTTAATGTTTGGCATGATCTAGCAGAGAAGGCTGAATACAGAAGTAGAGAGTTGCATGTATGATTGCTTGACGGATTTCCAAGCAGATCAGAAGGTTGAAATGACAATGCAGGATATCTAGTAAGTTAACATCAGATCTATAATTGGATCTAAATTACAAAGTAAGTTGTATGTACCAGATCACAACTGTTGATTACTTTCTTACCTTTGTATCAGTTAAATCCTTTAACAAGGTTGACTTAACAGTCATTTGTATAAATCATCTAACAAGGTGACATTCAGGTGGAATTTTCTAAGTCCTCTAACAAGGCCACTCCTGAAAGGGTGATTAAATCCTTTAACCAGGTCACACCTAGCAGTGTGTTATTGTAACCTTTAACAGGGTTGGCTCCTCACAGGGCATCACTTCAGAAGAGT
>MU227610.1:3172989-3191170 GCA_018584345.1 Thuja plicata | reverse complement strand
AATTGTTATTTTGTCATTGTTGTCAAACCTTTACTGGTGAGACTATTGTTATCTATTTGAGTACCATATCTATTGTTGATGGAGAAGATTTAACAAGAAGACCAAGTGAATGGTTGAGTTAAGGCAACTAAAAGGGTATTTGATCAGTTGGCACTCTGACAAAGTAATTTGTTGTTTATCTTTCAAAGATAGTTTTTTTGGTTGTTCTGTGCTGAGCAAGTTTGGCTTGTGCCGAGCAAAGTTGCTTATGACGAGAAAAGTTGCTTGTGTCGAGTAAAGTTTCTTGTGACGAGCAAAAAGTTTCTCAATGCCGAGCACCATTGAAATTACCGAGTGGAAACAGTGATGTTGGCCGACTTACAGTAATTGGATTAATGATGAGATTTGAGATCTCTGGCCGACTTAGTTGATTTTATTGGGATATGCAATGTTAATTAAAGATTGATCCACGTCATTTAATGTATGGGTAACCGTAATTAATGCATGGTTTCAAGATTTAATTAGAGACTACTTTGGAGAAGTAAATGTAATGCAAAGATGGGATGATCCGTTGGATCCGACCTAACCTAAGATCTACGATCTTGTTTAAGCGGCAAAAGATTTATCTGACCTAAACAAAGAGGTATATGATAACCTCAAGGGGTTATTCATGAGGTATGGAAAAGTGGATGTGAATGAAATAGGATTGCATTGTTGATTTATTGTTTGGCATGATCTAGCAGAGAAGGCTGAATACAGAAGCAGAGAGTCACATGTATAATTGCTTGACAGATTTCCAAGTAGATCAAAAGGTTGAAATGACAATGCAGGCTATCCAATAAGTTAACATCAGAGCTATAATTGGATCTGAATTGTAAAGTAAGTTGTATGTACCAGATCACAACTACTGATTACTTTATTACCATTGTATCAGTTAAATCCTTTAACAAGGTTGACTTAACATTCATTTGTATAAATCCTCTAACAAGGTCACATTCAGGTGGAATGTTCTAAGTCCTCTAACAAGGCCACTTCTGACAAGGTGATTAAATCCTTTAACCAGTTCACACCTAGAAGTGTGTTATTGTAACCTTTAACAAGGTTGGCTCCTCACAGGGCATCACTTCAGAAGAATGAAAACTTGGTAGCATGTTACTGGTGGTTTTTCCCATATTGGGTTTCCACGTTAAATACTTGTGTCAACTTGTGTGAATGCTTATGGTTTTCTTTACTGTTATGTTTCTACAAGTAAATTTCAATTGATAGTAAACTGCATGATTAAAGTTGTTGACTTATGCTAATGCTGCCGAGTAGATCTGAAGTACAGAAAGTTTTAATTGCTACATCTAGACCTGAGGATAACTGATTCACCCCTCACCTCTCAGTTATTCTAAATTCATTCTAACACTGGATATTCTCTCTCTTTGGATAATGATAATCTCTCCCTTTGCTCCCTTTGAATTCTTAGGAACTTCTCTCCATTTCAAAACAATGCCAAAGTTATATCCTTTTACCTTTTTATAATATACTCCTTGAATTTCCCTATCCATTAGCAATACAGTGACTCTAGTTTTCAGTGTATATTTGTACCTTATTGTGTATTGATGTATCTTTGCAGTCCATCTCTATGCTTGCATCAACATGAATGATCTTCTAGTTATGTGTAGGTTGATGCAGCCTCCTAGTCAGCTTACTGACCAATAGACAAGGGTCGGACCCCTAGTCTATTTCTCAGGTACTCAAATGTATCTTTAGTCAATGGCTTTGTTAATATATCAGCTAATTGTTCCTTTGATTGAATATATTCTAGTATCACTTCTTTCTCTTGCACTTGTTCTCTTAAGTAATGATACTTGATAGCAATATGCTTTTTCTTATCATGCATGAATGGATTCTTATAAATGTTATTGCACTCATATTATCACAATAGATAATCACTGGTTCAAGAATTTTCATATTCATATCTTTCAGTAATTGTTTGAGCCAGGCAATGTTAGAGCAGTTTGCAATAGCAACCAAATATTCTACTTCTGTAGTAGATTATTAGATGCATCCTTGCTTCTTGTTGATCCATGTGATAATTTTGTCACCCATAAAGAATGCTCCTCCAGTTGTGCTCTTTTGGGCATCTAATTTTCCAGCCCAATCAACATCTGTATAGACTTGAAGCTCAAATTTGCCTTCTCTTTTATACCATAAGCCATATTCCTTGGTGTTCTTTGGATATCTCAGAATTCTCTTGACAACAGTCATGTGTGATTCTTTGGGATTAGCAGCTAATCTTGCAACTATTCTAACTGCATGTGCTATACATGGTTTGGTATGAACAACATACATTAGTTTGCTAATCATTGATCTATACAAGGTCTGATTTACCTTATTTGATTTTTCTTTTGTCAGCTTACATCCGATTTCCATAGGTGTTCCAACTGGTTTTGAATCTTCCATCTTGAATATCTTCAACACTTCCTTGATGTATTTGGACTGAGTGATATATATGCCTACATCTTGTTGAAGAATTTGTAGACCAAGAAAGAATTTGATCTCCCCAAACATTTACATCTTAAACTCTTTTCTCATTTCATTAGCAAAGGATTTACATAACATATCATTACCCCCAAATATGATATCATCAAAAAATATTTAAGTAATTAGAATATTACCATCGGTATCTTCTTTTAAGTAAAAAATTATATTTTCACTTGTTCTTACAAATTCAATGCTTATGAGATATGAGTGAAGTCTTTCATACCAGGCTCTAGGTGTCTGTTTCAATCCATACAAGGCTTTATGTAGTCTACATACCATATTTATCTTATCTGGATCAACAAACCCTTCTGGTTGTTCAATGTATACCTCTTCTTCTAGTGTTTCATTTAGAAATGCAGATTTGACATCCATCTGGTATACCTTGAATCCTTTGAATGCAACATAAGCAAGAAGAATTATTACTCCTTCTAGTCTAGCAATGGGTGCAAAGGTTTCACTGTAGTCAATACCTTTTTCTTGTGTATACCCCTTGCATACTAATCTTTCTTTATTCCTTGTCACTTCTCCATTCTCATTCATCTTGTTTCTGAATATCCATTTGGTACCGATGACATTCTTGTCATCTGGTCTTGGTACTAATGTCCATATACTATTCTTCTCAATCTTTTCTATCTCTTCATTCATAGCACTGACCCATTCTTCATTTTCAAGTGCAATATTAACAGATTTAGGCTCAAAATTACAAAGTAAACAACTAGTGTTTAGTGACTTACTTCTTGTTCTCATTCCAGCCTTCTTGTCTCCTATGATATGATTCTATGGATGATGTCTTCTGACATACTTGGTAAGTTTTGGTTCAGATCTTTATTCATCATTTTGATCATCATCTTGACCTTCATTCTGATCTCCATCACTTGGAACATCATTTTGAGGATTTTCCTAATTTTTGGTAATTGCAACCTAATGCTCGGGTGAAATATTATGTTGCTCAGGAGCGATACATTGTTGCTCGGGTAGAGTGCTAGGTTCTTCAATGTAAAAAAACCTGTTGTAGTCTTCTGGTTCTTTTTTGCTTTGCTCATCATTTTTTTTTGCATATTCATCTATTTTGATATTTACACTTTCAATGATTTTGTTAGAGGCCTTGTTAAGACATTTATAAGCCTTCCTCTTGGTAGAATACCCTAGAAAGATACCTTCATCACTTTTGGAGTCAAGCTTTTCATTTCTATCATCTTTCAAAATATAACATTGACTACCAAAAATTATGAAGTAACTTACATTGGGTGTGTAACCATACCATAGCTCATAGGGTGTCTTCTTGGTGTCTTTCTTCAATTGTACTTTGTTCAATGTGTAGACAGCAGTACTGATAGCTTCCCTCTAGAATGTTTGAGTGATGCTTTTTCTATCATCAATGTTATAGCACAATCAACAATGGATCCATTTCTCCTCTCAGCAATCCCATTTTGTTGTGGTTTTCTTGGTGCAGAAACCTGTCTTTTAATTCCATGCTCGTTGCAATAGTTATTGAATTCATTAGAAACAAATTCCCCTCCTCTATCTGATGTTAAGAATTTCAATTCCTTGCCACTTTGTTTTTCCACCATAGCTTTATACTATTTATACATCTTGAATGCTTCTGATTTTTCTTTTAGAAACATAACTGTCATCATTCTAGAATAATCATAAACAAAGAGAATGAAATATCTATCATCATAGTAACTTTTTGTTCTCATGGGTCCACATAGATCAGTATGGAATAATTCTAGAATATCATTAGATGTATGGTCTTTTCTCTTAAAACTAGACTTTGTCATCTTACCTTTTTGACAATTCTTCCACATGATATGCTCAAGCTTTGACATGCTCGGTAAGCCTCTTACTTTCCTTTTATTGCTTATCTTTATCATGTTGTCAAAATTCACATGACACAATCTCTTATGCCACAACCATATGTCTTCGTTTCTATCCATCAAACAAGTGGTGTTTGTATCATCAAGATAGAAAAGGTTGTCTTTTGTCTGTTCACTAGTTCTGATCAACCTTCCTGATTCATTGAAGATCTTTGCCTTCTTATTATCAAATGCTACTCGCTGACCTATATTATTCAGCTGTGAAACACTCAACAAGTTATAATTAATTTTTTTTACCCAATAAGCATTTTCACATTTGATCAGGTTATTTAGCATTATAGTTCCCTTACCTTCAACTAGATAAGGTGTGTTATTACCCATTCTTACTGATCCACCATTATAGTACTAAAACGTTTCAAAATTTTGTTTGTCACCGGTCATGTGGTGAGTGCAGCCACTATCTATGATCCAGACATCATTATTACTAACCTTAGATATGAGTACATTTTATACATACCTTTCTTCTTCATCTGAATCATCCTTCATGGCTACAAATACCATCTCAATGTCTTCATCAGATTCAGTGTTAGTATCTCCATCTTTGTTCTCGGATAGGTAACAAGACTTATTCCCTTTGTCCTTATAGTCTTCGGTACCTCTTCTATCATATTTTCAATTTCTTTGGTAATCTTTGTTGTCACTTCTATCAAACTTATTTTCAAATGATCTGTCATTAATTATGTCATCTTTTCTTCTGTTAGGACATCTAGCAGCAAAGTGTCCAATCCCTTTACAATTATAACATACAAGTGGTAATTTACCTTTCTATCTACCTTTGCCTCTCTGCACTCTTCTAGCCATTAGTGCTTCAATCTCATCAAGATCTTGGTCATCACTATCACTTTCACTATCATTTCTAATAGTGTGTTTATGACTTGATTTACTTATTTTTAAGGAAGATTTGAATGCAGACTCAATAGATAGTAGGACATTGTTATCAAAGTTATTCATCTCAAATGAAATCAGTCTACCAACTGCTCTCATTTCTTGTATAGCAGATACTCTAATAGCATATATAGGCAGTAAGGTTCTTAAGATTTTACTTACCACTATCTCTTCTTCAAGTATGTCTCCAACTCCTCAGATAGAATTGGATACTTCTTTTATTCTATAGCTGTACTGAGTGATATTTTATCCTTCTCTCATTCTTAGGTCATCAAATTTACCTCTTAGGATTTCTACCTTATCTCTTAGTACATTAGCATCTCCTCCATGTACCAGCTTCAATTTATCCCACATTTTCTTTGCAGAGGTGCAATTTTTTACATCTTCAAATTCAGCATCGGAGAGTGAGGAAGCAAGTTCTATCATCATGCAATTATGCTCATGGTTTTCTCTTAAGTGTTCAAGTGTGTGAGGTCTTGTAGGAAACACAAATTTAGTATCTAAGTATTGAACAACATCATTTCCAATACCTGATACGTGGATTCTTATCCTACTTTGCCATGATGCAAAGTTGTCCTTGTTCAATTTGGGCACATCTCATTTTCTCATCCTGTGATCTTTTGCTTGAGTTGTTAAAATCCCTTTCTAAGCACACAAGCTCTGATACCAATTGTTAGAATAACTGAGAGGGGGGTGAATCAGTGGCCTCAAAAATATTCCAATAGATAAACCCAAAAACTTAGTACCACAAATTTAAGCATCTAATCATCTTCAGACCTACAAGATGAATACCTTCAAACAATCTCAACAAATAACTACTGCTCGGAGTTCACTGTTAAACCTTATTCTTACTGTTTACCGATTAGCAGTCTTTTATTTACCAAAATGCAGTAAATAACTTAGTGTATATGTAATGTCCCCTTTTTGGGGCACATAGTTAGCCTTATAGTTAGCCTTTCATCATGGTCTGATGGGCTAACCGAGGCTTGGTAGGTGATCAAAGGGATGTTGGCCTTGGTGTTTTCAATTTCAGGTCAATCAGATCACTTTCTACAGGGTTTCCAGGGTACTTACTATTTATAGTAAGTCGATAGAACTTAGTTTTCCTGGCATTTCAGTAGTGGACTTGGAGCGCCTCATCAAGATCTTTCCAACAAGCTATCACACATCTTCATTGGCCCTTTGTTTTAATGCCAAAAGATTCCTACTTTATTTTATTATGTCACTTTATGACCCAACATTATAATTATTTAAAAAGTGACTTTAAGTGGAATATGAAGAGACAAAGTGGGGAAACTGAAGAGTCACAACTGCAGCTTTAAAAGAGGACTTGGAGTCTCATTGCATTATGTTATCTTTTATGAATTTATTTCTCTTGGAGAATCCAGAGAGCTTCAGCTTTTGATTCTGGAACCTGAGGACGGAAACCTTTAGGCTTTCTCGGTGGATTGGATGGAAACCCAGTTCATCTCCAGTGCAGATTCACAACAGAGTTCACCATTGTATTCACGGGTTCTTTTCTATTATTTGATATTCTTTTGCATGTTGAGTTCAGATTTGGATTGTGAGGAATCCCACTGTTATTTTATAATGCAACAATGTTGTTGAGGGTTTTAATGGAAAATATATTGTTGGCTTATTACTATTGAATCCATGGTTATTTGCATGAATGTATTTGTTTAAATCTGCATGAGATATATTTATGAAAATTATTGGGGGATACCCGGTTTGGGTCATTACAGTGGTATCAGAGTTGGTTTTCCTGCCAACCTGTGGAGTTTATTCAAAAATAATTTTCCAGAAAGGTTTATCAGAGTTTTGTTATCGGAGAAAAAATTCTAGACTATGAGGTTTGATGGGTAACAAAAATTTACAGACTAAGGTATTTAATGTCTATATTTGATTTTGAAATAAAAGAAATGAAAATTATTGGGGGATACCCGGTTCAGGTCATTACAGTGGTATCAAAACTAGTTTTCCTGCCAACTTGTGGAGTCTTAGCAAGTCTAATTTACAGAAGGGTTTATCAGAAAATAAATTTAGTTTTATTGGATAAGCATTCTTAGTTTCAGACAGCAAGCAGGAGAATAAACATTTTTTCAGAATCTGGGCATAACAGTTAAAACATTGGCTCTCTTCAAGAAAGTCATCGTATTTCCTTTCTAATTGAAAGCAAGCAAGTAAACTACTCACACAACATGGAAAAAAAAGGTCTCAATCCAGACGCTGAATATATTAGTCTAAAATTGTTGCTAGGTATCAAGATTGAGAGGATTATTGTAGTCAAGGTGTTGGCCAAAAGACTATTTTCCCCGCATTTTAAAGAACCTTCACATCACCATTGTCGTGACTGTTCTTTCTGGGCATTCGTGGGTCCCGTATTCTCTCGAGATAGATTTAAAATAATTTTTTTTAAAATCAAGTTTAATGCTTGCAGCAAGAGCTTTGAATAAATTAATATTGTCGTAAGTATCTTATGTAATTTGTTGCGCTTACAAAGTTTTGAGTGTTGAATCAGTGGGACCCGATAGTAACCTTGGAGATTTGCAATTAATATTCGAAGCTCTCAGATTATCATCTACTTCAAGTTTGTACATTTTAAAAATATGTGGGCTGATAATTGAGCAAGTCTTTTCCAATAAATGATTTATAATACTTGGTGTCCACATGAGAAGATATCTCGAAAATATGAGGTTCCAACTATATGAATATTTACACTGACTCTCCTCAGTTTATCAGTTGGCATATTTTCAAGCTTTAAATCTTTATGTTCTGGCGTTTCATATTCTCGCATTTGAAGAACTATGGGAAGCGGTATGGCCGTATGGCATTTTCTATTTCGGCAATTACAGGGCTAAGGTGAGTGTATCAAATGTTGCTGGTCTTGAGAAACTAGTATAGCTTTGGGGTTAAATTGTTGCATAAGTTTGGGTATTACCAGCAACCACCATGTATGACTCATGGAATGGTAAAGGAGAATAGGCATCCAGTCTTCTGCTGCATTATGTTCAAAATCACTATTGGGAAGCGACAATAATAGCACTCACGTGGGACGTCGGCTCAATACACTCATTCAACACTTCTGCAGTTGTAAAGGCATATGAAATATCTTGCGAGTTGGAGATGACTGTATATGGAATACGAAAGGTAGTTGTCCCCATATGGTTACATTATGTGGGAAGACCAGACTGTATTTAGCCGCATGACACTAGTGGTTAGCATAAGTGTGTTGGCAGATAGAGGTGGGTGTTAGAGACTCATGTAGAGTCTGGGTGACAGAGCTAGTGTAAGGGAGGCCCATGGTATTAGCACCTGAACATATGGAAAAAACAATGTAGCACAGTAGCCATAACATTGGTGACACAGGTATCTTGGCCTACAGAAGTTCATAATAACAAACCAGCATATTACCACCACTGCATAGAGATTAATGTCGTAAAAAAGAGAGATCATAGGCATAGTCATTGAGAAGCACATGGTGACAAGGTCAGTCCTAAGTGTAGGGTGTTTGTATTCTGCAGTTGATGCCACTAACAGATATATGTGACTCATGAAGCAGAAGTAACATTGTGGGAAGTCTGTTATAGGCATGGGTTATGCACAATAATCTCCTCAACATCATTCAGTTGGGCTATCATCCACTTTGGTATAACAGGTGCATAATCTTTATTGTGATACACCCTGGAATATTGTTTAAGGAAAAGGTTTTTGGTTATTATATGAATTTGGTTAATGCATTAGTGGGCTTGTTTGTGGAATGAATAGTATTTTACCATTCAACGTAAAGATTAGTTCTTTGGCAATATTTCATTTCCTTTAATACTCAGAGAAGTTAAACAAGCAAAGCTTGCAATCACATATCCTTATGAGTTAGCAAGGCAAATGAATTTAGAGAAAATCATATTTGTGTAGTCGTTTACCTCTGAACAGAAACTAGGATCATTATAGTCCTTATCAGCCTTACAACAACGAGTAGCATCACAAATAAATTGGTTAACTCTACTCTGAAACTATTCATTATAAGTAATCCACGTGGTGAAAATTCTGAAGTCAGTTGACATAATTTCGTGTAATCCGAGTTAGGATTATTACAGGGGTAATTGGGTGGAATTATTGTTACTTACTGGAAAACTACTCCTTTATATTATGATCATACGATGAATGATACTTAGAATTAGTGGATTTGCCTTTGGGCATTAATGCATTTCCTCCCATATCCTAAGAAAGTGAACAAACATAGTCTGAGAGAATTCAATGAAGGAAAGGTACCTCTTTGTATCTTGCAAGGGTCAAAAGGTTTCATTTTTCCAGAATTCAGAAATTTTGCAATCCCTTTTTCAATCAGCCAGTTAAAACCATTACGTAAGGGAAATATGCATGGTTTGGAAAAAGTCTGGAAGGATCTTGCTAAAGTACATCTATAGTTAGCTCAGATTTCACAACCTAATAAAAGGACAGAAATAATCGACATGTATGATGAGTATAACACATTTCCTCCACGGGTTCAGAGAGATTTAACCTTCTCTAGTTTCATAGACTTTCATCCAAAGCTTCAACACAAGACTTTCATGGAAAGGAAGCGGTGTCAGGATTTGGCTCGAGATCTACTTGCACAAGATAGGTGCAGAAATTTATATGAAGAGTTTCCAGCTATCATTAATCAACCTATAAGTGAACAAAAAACTTAGTCAGTTATTGAAGAAAATCATTATGAGGTTGTTGTTGAAGCCGGAGATTGCAAAAAAAAAATCAAATCAATGCATGAAGGAGAGGCTAAAGAAGAGGTAGCAAATATGTAGCTTACAAAATATGAGGAATCATGTGATTTCTATAGCAGTGCATCATGTATGCATGATGGTGATTTGGGTGATCAATCAGAGAATGCATTTCAAAATGATAACAATGAGAAGCATGCCTTGCAACGTCAGCTGAAGGTCAATAACAATGCTATTACTACAGCCCTTGTTCACCATGATAGCACTCACTAGATCATTGAGGATATTTATAGGAAATCTCAGAAAGAGACAAGACAAGATGGTATAAGTATTGAATCTTATGTTGTTGATTTACAAGGGGTCAAAACAACATTTGAGGTTTGGAAATCAGAATATCTACGTTTATTGTTGGATCGCGACTACTTGTTACAGGTTGCAAAAAATTATATTGCGAAGTTGACAAAAAAGGATGATGAGGCTAATAAGCTCAACAGAGAGCTTAATACTTCTCAAGAAACATTAGAGCACACACATCTTGCTCTTAAGGAAGCAAGAGATCAGATTGTTGCCACTAGCTAGTATAGGGAACAAGACGATAAGGAAAGGTCCAAATTATTTCAGGAGGTGATTCAAGAACTCCATAGCATACAACAGACCTATGACTTGGATAGTTTTCCCAAAAGATCTTTGGGTCATCCAGAGTTTCCTTATGAGTTAGATAACTTTCAGGTGATCGACAATTTCTTGTTTGAGATGGATGTTGATTTGACATTTGATAATCCTTTCTTTGAGCTAGATGAGGAAGGTATTTCCTATCCCCGTGACAAGGATGAGGTTGATTACAAAATTTGGTACCCAAGGTCAGCTATTAGAGGTGAATCTTGGTCACCAGGTTGGATTTGTGGGATGAGCTTAGTTGCTGAGCAGTGTGGTTTTTACACAAGCAGTCCAGGATGGGCAGTTATGCCTTATGGCATGATGGGTGATATGCCTTTCCTTGCACTACCTCTCATTGATGGTGAGATATCGCATGTTGGCAAGAATCCTTTGTATCATTCCTCTTTCCATACAACCATGACTCCTCTACATTATCATACTGATTCATCCAGTGCTTATGGTAATTCTATAACCACATATTTTAGGCATGCTGATGATGATCGGGTACAGCTTATTCAGTATGGGGTTATCAAGCTTGGTATGATCATTATGCTTGTTGGGGTGAATTTTTCACACCATGGTATACACTATATGACTCTGGGTATTGAGAGACAGTTATGTAATCCTTATGCTGATTCAGGAATTCTAGTAGAGATAGTTAGTACATCGCATGTTGGCCACACTATATGGGATGCATTCTGTTTTCCATTCAGCCCACCTACAAAGAGCTTCCTTTTCCGATTATTGCAGAGGTGTGGGTTGAGTGATTGGTTTAGTATGCTTCCTTGCTTGCAGGTGGAAGCCTTGTTTGATTGTCTGGGTACCTTGCCTCTTCAGTACAACTTCCAATTCGGGCGAGGGATCAGAGGGGCAATGTTATGGTAGTTGGACATTTCTGGTGATTCATTCAGTATAGGCATAGGGCATTAGGATATTTTAGCCAGCTGGGGAGATGGATGACCCTTTTTCTTATGGGATCCAGGAGGGATGTACTTGTGGTTGGTATTTATTCAGGGAGTCGATCGGTGTGAGGTTCGGTTTCCCCCTGCATCTGACCGTAGAGGTGCTTATGATCTCAGTTGGAGTGAGGCTCTCAGTTTGGCTGAGGAATTTCTCATAGATGATGGCGGCACTGGACAGATTGGTATGATTGATCCTACAGTGATTTGGAATCCTTGCATTAGACTGGTTATTGTTTTTTTGCTGAGTGAATGGCTTCACAAGTCAGGGCATAATATTTGTTTTAGTTTCCTATGAAAGATTGGTGGAGCAGCTTCCCTAAGGTTGGTTTGGGATCTAGGGATTAGGATCACAGCATGCAGATACTGATTGCTTGAGGGAAGGAAATCTTCAAGAAGGGATGATTTGTAATGTCCCCTTTTTGGGGCACATTATTTTGTGCCTTATAGTTAGCCTTTCATCATGGTCCGGTGGGCTAACTGGGGCTTGGAAGATGATCAGAGAGATTTTGGCCTTAGTGTTTTTAGTTTTAGGCCAATCAGATTAGTTTCTACAGGGTTTCCAGGGTACTACTATTTATAGTAAGTTGGCAGAACTCAATTTTCCTGGCATTTTAGTAGTGGACTTGGAGTGCCTCGCCGAGAGCTTTCAGGCAAGCTATCACACATCTTCATCTGAATTCATTTGGCCCTCCATTTTAATGCCAGAAGATTCCTACTTTATTTTATTATGTCACTTTATAACCCAATTTTATATTTATTTAAAAAGTGACTTTAAGTGGAATATGAAGAGACAAAGTGGGGAAACTGAAGAGTCACAGCTGCAACTTTAAAAGAAGACTTGGAGTCTCATTGTATTATGTTATGTTTTATGAATTTATTTCTCTTCGAGAATCCAAAGAGATTCAACTTTTGGTTCTAGAACCTGAGGATGGAAACCTTCAGGATTTCTTGGTGGATTGGATGGAAAACCAGCTCTGATACCACTGTAATGAAGACTTGGAGTCTCATTGTATTATGTTATGTTTTATGAATTTATTTCTCTTGGAGAATCCAGAGAGATTCAGCTTTCGGTTCTGGAACCTGAGGATGAAAACCTTCAGGCTTTCTCGGTGGATTGGATGGAAACCCAGTTCATCTCCAGTGCATATTCACAATAGAGTTCGCTATTGTATTCATAGGTTCTTTTCTGTTATTTGATATTCTGTTGCATGTTGAGTTCAGATTTGGATTGTGAGAAATCCCACTATTATTTTATAATTCAACAATGTTGCTGAGGGTTTTAATGGAATATATAAATATATATTGATGGCTTATTACTATTGAATCCATGGTTATTTGCATGAATGTATTTGTTTAAATCTACATGAGATATATTTGTGAAAATTATTGGGGGATACCCGGTTCGGGTTATTACAGTATACCGATCAATCCAGATTAGTTATGTGTAATGCAAAACACTAAAGTAATGACTCATAAACACATTGACACGTGGGCTTTTAACGTGGAAACCCTGTTAAAAGAAAAACCACTTGGGACCGGTAACCCAAAATTTTCATTCTTATAAAGTGAGCTCAGTAAAGAGCCAACCCTATTAAAGGTTACAAACACACTGTTAGGTGTGACCTTGTTAGAGGATTTAAATAGAATAGTTTGTCACTTGATATCGAGCATCTCTATGCTACCTTTTATGACCAAACCCAGTGTAGTTTGTCAAATGGTATATGGCATCTCATGCTATCTTCATGAACAAATTTTTTGATACTCCTTAGGATGTATCTCAATATAGAAAGGATTGTTAAGTCCTACTTGATTAAAAGACTTTATGATTCAATGGTTAAACTGAAACAGTAAATGATTTGTTCACATATACAACTATACTTTGCATAGTTTCAAATCTATTGTAAGATCATAGTACCTTTCTGATCAATGTATCTTTTCAATACCTTTGCTCCACTTCTTTCTTCTCAGTGATGTTGTGCTTCTCTGTTGCTCAGTGTCTGCAGAATTAGCTTTGTTCTTAGCTTGATTGATCAGGTCTGATTGAAGTCTTCCTTCATCAGTTTCTACTCAACATCTTCTTTCTCTCTTCACCCCTTAATTCATAGTGAATTAGTTTGTCTCTTTATAGACATGATTTTACCATTTCTCAGTTCTTGACTTTCTTGTTCTTGGCATGATCCACAATTTTATCCAATCTTTCTTTAAAGCTTTACTTTAGTTCTATCCCGTATGTTTCTCCTTGACAACTAGAATAAAACAACTTTAAATCTTTCTCTTATCTCTTGATTTAACTTGTCATTGAAAATAATATTAAAATTCAATTAACTTCTTCTTTAGCTCTTTCTAGCTAAGTATTTTTTCATTTCTTAACTTCAGTTCTTTTTGGTGTTTTAACTCCTTGATAGCTTCAGTCAACACTTCAATTCTCCTCGGGCATCTCCGTCGGGGTTGTCTGTCCATCGGGCATCACTGTGAAGTTCTGCTTGTCGGTAATTCTTGTGATTCTTCTCATCGGTAATGCTTGTCAGGTTTCTTGCTTGGGCATCACTGTGACTTTCCTTTCAGGTTTCTCTGTCCATCGGGGTGCACTACCCGTCAGTGTTTGTAGTCACTTAGTGAATGCTGATCTTTTATGCATTACCGAAAGCATAATCTTTATCTTTCTGATTCTCTGAAGTCTTTGACATTTTGAACATAACCAATAAGATTATATGAAGTTGACATCAATGACAATACAATACATTAACTAATTTAATGTCTTGCATTAACTTTCAATAGCTTGGTGATCATCACCTTAACATCTTCAAACATTCAATCAGTTATAGTTCATCAAGTTGTTCAAGAAATTGTAAAACTTGAGGCAGAAAGACATGAGTGTTGAAGAATATACAAAAGAGTTCATTGATTGTGGTATGATTCAAATTACATTTAAATGAATGGTACCTTTGTCATGATTATTCCAAATAACATTAATGTTCCTATTATGCTGATCCTCACTATGTGACATTGCTAGCCTATCCTCTATGGGCTCATTGTTATTTATGGTGGTGCAAGTTTAAGATGCAATCATACTTTGTGAGGAACGTAATAGTTTTAATCCCTTTCTCCGCACTTGTGGGGGGGGTTCTATTTCACTCTCATGTTTATCCTAAGGACCCATTTTATCCCTTGATTGAGTCATTTTATTTATAACATGATATTATTTCTTGCATAAGATTGTTTGTTTATATAAGGATCTTCTCTTTTTAAGGAGATGTACTTCCCGAGTTTACAAGTATTTTTGTCTTTGAAATTGCATATCTATTATAAAATAAATTTAAATTATGGGGCATAATGTGTTGTCCTTTGTCAAGTATCCCATTTGCTAAAAATAGGGAAGGTCGGTATACTTGATCTTCCTTCCTCATTTTTATCTTCCTTTAAAAAAAAAGATCCAATATCCTTTTGTGGACTTGCTTCTTTTATAATGTGATGTCCTCTCTTGCATTTGTTTTTTTGTTTTACATAAGGATCCTCTCTTTTTTAGGAGATTTATGTCTCGAGTTATAACTTTCTACTTGCTTAAAAGTGTATATCTATTATAAAAGATCTATCACATAAGATATATAATGGGTTGGCTTTTACCTTGTTCCTACACTTGGGGGGAAAGGTATCATTCTTTTCTCCCTCTTTTATCTAAGGATCCATTTTTCATGGTTATAGTGTCATTTGTTTATTAAGTGACATTTCTTTTCATATAAGGATTTGTGGCTTTGATAACGATTCTCTCTTACATACAAGGCATAGATTATGCATCATAGCCTCTTCCTTATTTGCAAAACTATGTTCATTTTAAACAAACACCCTTACTCAAGTGCTTTAAATGTATGTTATCCTTTATCAAGAATACTCTCTTCACCTAGCAATAAGGGGGCTTAAAAAGGGTGCATTCTTGTTCCCATACTCTATTTATCTCGAAGATGTTGTCTTTTCTTAAGAGCTCCTCTTTAAGGTAGATGTCTTGTGTCAAAGATATCTTCCTTTCAAGCGTCTCTTTCCACTTGCAGATGTCCTATAACTATTATCTAATTCCTTTTCTAATAAGGGTTTTCACTCTTTACATTTGGAAACAAGCATACCTTGTTGTTAAGGATATCTCCTTGTCGGTGGAAGTAGGTATATTTTTCTATTCTTCCTTATGATGACTTCATAGTCCTATGTCACCATCATAAGGAGGGGGCATATACACGTCCCTCCTTGTACATTATGCAACACACATGATCCCTAGAGTGATCGCACGCACACATAGATATAGATACACATAGAAGACAAGGCATTTGCACAAGATTGATCCCTAAAGTCACCCCTATGTGCAAAACATTTTTAAGTCTCCCCTGTGCACAATTTATTTTTAATTTTCCCCTATGTGCAAAAAAATTTCAAGCTGCCCCTGAATGCAAAATTTTTGAAGGTAGAATTGACTAGCATAACGTAGCTTGCTAGACCAACGATTCTCCTTCCCTCTTGATTTGGGATAAGTGGAACTAGCATACCAAATTTTTATGGCCTTTTCTTCTCCCACTACAACATTTGAGACCATTTTTCGACAGCTATGTGTCACTTTTTTGACACTGTCCCGTCGGCCAAGCAACAGAGACCAGTGTTGCAGTTTTGGTGTCAGAAACAATGACGACTGTATCGTCTGTCGTTATTGCGATGGTAATAACCATCGTAATATGAGCCAACTATGATGGTTATCATGTTGTTGTTACATATTTTAGTTGTCACTTTTACGACACATAGGCATCATATTTTTTGTGTTACCCATCGTAGTTTGCACCGTCTAAAAACTTTAGCATACTGTCGTTATAGTTTGTGGGCGTCGCAATTACGACAAATGTGCAATGAATTTTCTATACATGTGACATCGAGCCGTCAACAATTTCTAATGTCTTCACGTCGCATGTCTAGCAAATTCGTCGTGCGTCTGTCGTAATTTGTGACAGTCAACACAAAAAAAGCGACGTCTAGGTGTCGCAATATTTTATTTGTTTCTCTTATGACAACTAGGCGTCACATTTTGCACTATCTAAAAACTTCAACATGTCACCGTTATAGTTTGTTGGTGTCGCAATTATGACAGACGTGCGACAAATTTGTTATACATGCGACGTCTAGCCGTCAACAATTTCTGACGATTCGACGTTGCATGTATTTTTTAAGTGTCGCTTTAAAGTTTTTAAGAGTTAGTGTCCTAGTGGATAAAGGGACAACCCAGTGTCCTCCCAACTATGAAAACGTATCTATAAATGGCGGACATGAATATAATTTATGTTGGAATTCTCAGTGTATTAAATATTTTGTGCTTTTCGAACAACTATATGCTACTAGGAGAAATCACATGCATCTTTAAAGTGTGTTTTTGTAACTGACAATGCTTCTCAGTCGTGTTTTCTTGTTTTTTTACCATGGAATCACAAGAGACAAGTGAGTTTGGATTGCTTTGTTTGGTGAATGTATCCACTGGTAATTTTCTTTTCAGTAATTATGGTTTTACTTATTTTGGAACCATGATTTGATGTGCTTTATTGGGATAAATTCACTAGCGGTTGGCCAAATAAATGTAAAACAATTGGTATTACCAAATTAGTTCATCCAAAAACTAGAAGACTGTGACTGTCTGATAAGTAGAAGTAGGATTTGTGAAAATACATCAAGTGCCTAAAATGAAATAATTAAATAAAAATTAGAAATAAGCATACCATTCATGGTTAGTGATTCAAAGTTTCTTTTCCTCCCAGTTTCCAACCCCTGAGACATATCCAGAAAAGAATACAACCTCTTTGTAAAATAATACATAACAACACAAGGGTATTTACAAAAGTAACCTAAAAAAGAGAGAAAATAATGAGATCAACATCCATACATTTTTGTACAAGAAATACAAAACAAATTTTCTTTCATTTAGTGAATTGCCTTCCTCGCTACCTTCACTTGAACCTTCACTGCCACTGTCCCCACTGAAACTGGCAATTCTATTTATATCACTAACATATAAGTTATAAACATAAGAAGGTAATAAAATGGGAGTTGCCTAGAATGGAAACTGATTTATCTAAACAACATCCTAGACCTTCCCACTGATTATTAAACTTTAATAAGTTTATCAAATTTAGCAGCCTTGAATATCTACCTTTGTGAGAAGGCACCATTTGTAGTAGCAGGTGCTGCTTTTCCACCCTCTCCTTTACTTGTAACTATTTCAAGCTTTCCAAAACTTCCTTTTACCCTCTTCATTGAATTCCATCATTTACCTCCCAAGGACTTTGGCTCTGCGTCTGTGTTTTGTGTAACTGAAGTCTGTCCATAGAAAGTAGATATCAAATTTCCATTCAAAACATTTCTTAAAAGATTAAAACATTAAAAACTAAGTGCTAAATTTTTTTATGATCATTTTCCATATAATTAATCCCTACAATATTTCAGTAATTACCATTATGACATCTGTAGGATTGCCATTTGATGGGATTCCATATTGAGTGAATGTGTGTGCACCCTAAAGTTGCAATCAAGACCACAATGTTAGAAAATTAGGATA
>MU227610.1:3122713-3155540 GCA_018584345.1 Thuja plicata | reverse complement strand
CAGGAAAACTAATATCATTAGACACATTTTTTTTATTGTCTCTTTTCTAAAGATACTTGCTATATGATTTGTAATGGATTCCATGTTTGGAGTAACAATTATAACAATATTTGTATTGAGATTTTTTGGCTAAGTTGGAGGCATGAAAAATACACATAGCTTATTTTGGCTTTCTTTACTACTGAATATTTATGGCACATCTGGAAAGTAAGAAATAATGAGATCTTTAATAGGGTAAGAATAAATCTTGCTGAGTCATATAAGAGACACACACTTTGATATTGCCTCACAAGTCACAGTAATGATAGAGATATCAAACGCCAAATTTCTCAGGTTGCTCAGGGATAGAATTGTGACATTGACTTAGCAAGAGATGAGATATGGACATGCATGGTTAATCGACATGTTCAAAAACAAAATGATTAGTAGATGGATTAGGTTTTGCAACGTTGGCCAAATAATCAAAATATTATGACTCACCTATACATCTTTCTAAATCTTAACGCAGGTGATCATCATATTGACTAATATCAGCTAAAGGGATCCCTACCTTTGATGAAATCATGGCGTATGTTCTCATTAGGTCCTCAGATGAAAAAGTTGTAATATGCTCATCATATTGACTAATATCAATCAGGCCATCTTAGGGTATACGCCTCTAATCATCTAATATGATTTTAACCAAAGGCTAAACAATAAGACATACCTCAAATGGTGAGTACGCGGTGGCTTGTTGATCTTATAATTGAAGTCGCTGACAGAATATTAAAAAAAAAAGACTTTTCAATACGCTGCTACTGCAAATGAAATAATTTGAACATAAAAAAATTCAGAAATTACAAGTTGTTATACCCTAAACGTGAAGGAAACCAGCTGAATTGAAAACCCGTGGGTAACACTAGTGCTAACCGACGATGAACGAGCTGTTGGATTCTTCAGTTGTGACTACTGGATTCAATACAAAAAGAGCCCTCTTCACACAATGGTATAGTTTACTAATTAGGGCCCTCTTCCGCTCGCATGCACAGCTCGATCACAAATGAGCCTATCTTTTTCTTTTCTTTTTTGTTTATAATCAAGAGGGTGTCACAATTACGATGGTATCGTCGCTATTACGACAACATCGAGGGCACTTGGAAAAATAATTACAAAAATACACACAAATGGTAGTGTCGTCGCAAATTAGCATCAAAATTTGACCCCAAATGTTGTAGTGTCCTCTTCTCCTTCTCCTATGGATCACCTAGCATAACACAATTTGCTATGCTATTGGATTTATTGTCTCTCTCTTTTTCCTCCATGCTATTATAGCTATGCTAGTGCATTAGTTCCTGGAGTCTTGTCTTATCTTTTATGTGTACTCTTTCTCTTTTCAGGTGACCACTTGTGCTTTTGCAATAGCTTTCTAAAATGATGCTAGTGGTTGAGACATTTTCTCTAGCAAGGTCTCTTCAACTAGTTGTCTCAGAATCTTTGTAAGCTCTAGGATTTTGTTGTTGTTTTATATATATTATTGCATATGGATGTACGAGTTAAGATCCTTTGTTTGGGGGCTTATGTCCTTAAATTTAACTCTCTCTCTCTCTCTCTCTCTCTCTCTCTCTCTCTCTCTCCTGTGAGCATAAGGTGGACNCTTAAATTTATCTCTCTCTCTCTCTCTCTCTCTCTCTCTCTCTCTCTCTCTCCTGTGAGCATAAGGTGGACTCATACTCCCGTTAAAGTGGATGATAAATATATCATCCTAAAAAGTAAGCACCATTATTAGGTGCTCATTTTTAGCCCCATTTTAGTATATATGGGTTCCCACATTGATTTCACGTTCTTCGAGCACTAATTGGACCTCCAAATTAATATTATTTGTTCAAAATTTTAGGTTGGCTCTTGCTTCTAGGCATAATTTTCCTTTTCCTCCAATCCCATGATTCATTTCCTCACCTAGGACCTATCCATTATTTTTTAAAATTTTTTTGGGATCTACCCTAACATCCTGACTGCTTGCATCTTCTCCTCCTGCGTTTTCACACTTTCCTCGAAATTCCCTAGGTTTCTAAGAAAGTTCTAGCAGGGACAAGTCAACTTCTCAACTTGTTCCTAGGGTATAAGTTATCTCTCAACTTGTTCTTGGGATTTAAAACCTAGATCTAGCCCAGGGTCCAATGTCAGGATCTTTTTCCAAGGGTTGGATGCATGGTCGGTCTGGACTCATCTTGGGATCCAAAATCAATATAAAATGAACTCTTCTCCCCTCATTTTCACATCCACAATCTATATACACATTCATGTAAGCTATCATACTTTCATTGTGTTAGAATAATAAGCAGAAAAAATGCAAATATTAACACACAGAAGAGAACATAATGACACAAAGATTTAACGTGGTTCACCCAATCCCTGGGCTACGTCCACCAACATCGAGTCCAATATCTTTATTATTATCCAGTGATTACAATCTGAAACCTGCAACTCAATACCGTCACAACAAGCTATGAAAATCCCTCATACAATAAAATCTCGAAACCCTAAACCCTTTTCACAAGTATATTTGACCTAACCTAATTAGGGCAAAAATACTCTGACTAATAGAAAATTGATGGTCGACCCTTTACAATATTATTAAGTCATTATTGGCTCTGCCCCACAAGGGGCTCTGCCCCTTGACCCCGAGCATGGGGGGGCTACCCCCAAACCCCTGTAGATAAGTCTGGGGGAAAACCGTGCCGAAAGAACCTGAGTCTGATTAGGCTCCACATACATAACACATTGTGCATTCAAGAGAGAAAGAAATCAAGCCAATATTCAAGATCCCCCAAGAAATTCTTCTTCTTCATCAAGTATTGTTGCAAACAACAACATCCATCATTTAAGGCTTTGGATCCATGATTTCCTACTATATTTTTGTGGAGTTCAATCTATTACACCAATAGTTGTGATCACATCCAAAGAGGCATTGCATCTTCAAGGTATAAGGTGATTGATATTTCAAATCTTTCATCTTTCCTTATGCAATTTCAATTCAATTTCAATGTTAATTCCTAAACAGGTGTTTGACCAAGGAAATCCCCTTCCCGAAAAATTTTCCCCATTTTTTTGTGTGTAGGAACGAGTTACTGAGTTGCGGTCTCAAATCTGAGGAGTATAGGTGCAAACATAGGAACTCAAAAAGTTTCATCAATTTTGGCACTATTGGGAACAAGTCAATTTTGAATTTGTTCCCCAGGGTACAAGTTGACATGTCAATATGTACCTCAAAAAATGACATGTTCCTGCACTTTTTGGCTTAATATTTTAGGACAGAAAGATTCAGATCCATGCTTCCTAGATATGAAGTTATAGCTGATTTTGACATTTTGGCGATAGTCAAATTTAGTTTCAAAGCACCATCCTCTTCATCTCATTTCTAGGTGCACTTGTTCTTACTTCTTTTCCGTTGCATTTGCTTTATCAAATCAAATTTCTCTTAAGGAAAATAAATCCTCATTGATCATAGATTTTTCATTAACACCCATCCTCCTTTTGGTTGTGTTAATTAGATTCTCTTCATGATTTCCAATGTATATCATAGGATCTTGGTGTGTGATCTACATCTTAGCATTTCTCATCATTTTCCATTATACATTATATAAGACATTTGTATATATATTATTCTATATAAGTGATATTGTAAGTTAAGAGTCATTCTTACGTAGCATGAAGAAAGCCTACTTAGCATTGATACATCATTCTTAAAAGAATATTGTCACCTTACAATATACTCATTTGTGGCAAGTTAATGATAAGTTGTTGATAAAAAAGAGGTCTCTTTCAATTGAAATATAAAAATTAATTCCCAAATCCCATAGGATTGGACTAGGGACATAACATCAGAGCCCTGTTAATAGTTATGGAAATGCATTTTGGGCTTGACGAGTAGCTTGAGAACCATTGTCGAAACCCAATGCCCCAAACATAATAATTTCCAAAGTGAAGGCAATGAAGAGGGGATATTTTCTAAGGCATAAAAAAGGGATAAAGACAAAGTTTAAAGGTACAGTTCCAAAGCATTTATAAAATTTTGATAGCAGTTTTGGAACTCTTGTTGGAATCCAAACCACTTAAGTGGAACTATTAATTCAAAAGCCCAGATTCGAATTTCAATGGTTATGACACCATGCAAGAAGGTAGAGAACACAAAATTGAATTCCCAACAAATTCAAGATGACGTCATCACTTATTCTAGACCTCGTGCTCCCCATTTCGAAACACTCTCCATGCACATTTACTATATGTAGATAACCTTTTTTTGACAAAAGGAACAATCTACCAAACTTTTCGTAGAGGTTCTTCCGTTATCAATTCTAAGGATGCATTTATTTTGGCCTCTTTGTTGATCTCCTTTAATGGTTTTAATAACTAGGCCCTAGAACCATAGCTTAGGGATTGGATATCCATGCTAAGTAGTTATCTCATCATTGTAAAGGTTAATTTTCTATCAACCCAGGGATGTATTCTTGAAATGGGTCAGCACTGTATATGCACTAGGGACCAAATTGTAGCCATGTTATCTAGGACTAAAAAGGAAATGGTACTGGAAGTAAAGTGCATGGAAAGGAAACAACTCAAATACTTAACATTAGCTATCATGTTAGCTAAAATCAAATGAATAACAACAATATATTCCATAGAAAGTAAACAAGAAACTGCCTTGTCTACTTTGGCTGCAAGAACAGTCACATGATGGAGTTTCCAGTGGTTGTAGGAATAGTAAAGTACCCGAACAACAACTAAATATTGTATGAAAAATAACTATTAAACACAAAGATTGGAATCCTCACCAAGTGGGCCCCTTGAGTGAGTCTTCCCAAATCTCAACTAAGATGTTGCAAACTAGAATATCACTCTATTTATCCAAAAGTGTTGTTACAACATAATAGAACTGAAACTACTCTCAATAAACCAAAAACCGAAATTACAATATCTGAAGTTCCAGCCTTCTAAGAAGGGGTATATGAACTTTATTTATAGCAATAAGACTTCTAACTAACTCTAACTAACAAAAAGTCTACTTTCAAAACATTAGGAGGACACAATTTATTACAACATATGAAAATGAAGAAAGTTATGATCCAAATAGGAAACAATCAAATTGTTTCTACCGCAAATAAAGTCTATCATGACTGACCCCCCTAGATCTAATCTGCCTCTTTTAAGGTTCATCTTGGTGTGACTTTGTCTTCAACCAGTTATTTGGAAAGAGCTCCCACATTGTAAGGCTTTAACCATTGCTACAACTTCATTTATTCCTGCATCATGACATTAGTGTGTACAAAACAAAGGTATATCCATTTCACATCAGAAAAGCATTTATTTAACTAGATGCAAGATTAACATGGATAAATCACATAGCATCCTTCACCATCAATAAAAAAAGAAGTATAGGGATAAGTTCAAGTTCATGCCCACTTTTGACAAGCTTAAGAAAATAACATAGAAGCATCATCAACAAGGTCTTAAACCCTATAACAATATCTAAACCCATAATAAAACTAACAAAGATATAAGAGACATTCACATAATTGAGCCTTTATTTGGGTTCATCATTCCCCCAACCTAACTCCCTAATGGTCCTCCAACAGGTGCAAGATTTCTCATCAAAGTCTGCACTTTGTAATCACTAGAGGTGACATGGCATGTCCCTCTGGTAGCTAGACTCCAATAGAATCCTTTCTCTTTTCCAGCCTTTCCCACCTAGCTTTCGTTTCTCCTTCATTGAAAGAATTTTGATACTTCCTGTAAGTTGGTAATGGCCATAAAAGCATAGGTGGCTGAAAAATTAGAGGAAGCCAGTTATTCTGCTTTGTCCTGCCCATGTGTATGTACCTTGGTTCTCTTCTAATGGATGCATACTAGTTTTGAAGAGAATGTGGCTATACCTATTTCAATTCCTCTGTCAAATTGTTACATCTCTATGCCAAATATCCCATCATTGTTTATCCTGAGGTAGGGCCCATTAGCTCAAATTCTTGGAAGGCATCTCTCTTTTCTCAAATATAAGATTTGTTGTTTATACTCTGTTTTGAATAGAATATTTTGCCAAGTGAAGTAAACATTCATAGGATCCTTAAATTCATCTCTTAAAGGAAAAATAATCCATAGCTCACTATCCCTATGTGATCTAAACTGTTGCCCCCAACTATTGTCATTTTGGATCCAAGACACGAGGGCTCTAAGATGAATATCTCTAATGTAGGGTAAGGGATTCCAATCATTGTCATGAGGATCAACATATTTATGTAGATATAAATCACAAAGAAAATTTTTAATTGTTATAGGAGAAGACATATAAGTTACAATTATATGCTTCATAGTTTGGAAGTTACTTTTGCTGCTATTCAAAGGTATAAGTAAAAGTCTGAAATTTTTATTAGTCCTGATTCACCCCTCCTCTCAGTACCTATTATTTACAACACCTATGACTTCTTCTTTTTGGTGTACTCTCAACAGTTTTTGGGGATTTAGTTTTTAAGGTTTCTTAACCTACTCAGTGGCTAAGGGGATTCTTTTTCTTCACCTTTTCTCTTTCTGGGACTTGAGCTTTTTTTTCTCCAGTCTTTGTTTCTTTACCCTTTCCCCTTTAGCCTCTACTTTCTTTTCTTTCCATTTCCCTCTTTGCACAACAACCCTAGTCCTAATTGGGGTTTTAGGTGAGATATTGAAGTTAGGGTCTACTGGAGAGCTACTGGCATTACTAGATGAAGATTTAAATGAACTTGGTTCAATTGCAAAATAGTTTGTAGTAGGAGTTACCCTGGATGTTGAGGCACCTAGGGTTAATTTAACAACTCCCTCTACACTACTAACCCTCTGGGTTACTGGTTGACCCCTAAGTCCAATGTTAACTGCTCCAAAATTCCCAATTTTAACAAATTCATCCCAATAAACTAAAAACTAAAATTACAATATCTGAAGTTCCATCATTCTGAGAAGGGGTATCTGAACTTTATTTATAGAAAGAAGACTTCTAACTAACTCTAACTAATAACAAGTCCACTCTTAAGACGTTAGGAGGACACATTTTATTACAGCATAAGAAAAGGAAGGAAGTTATGCTCTGAATAGGAAACAATCAAACTGTTTCTACTACAGAGAAAATCTAGCATAACTAACCCCCCTAGATCCACTCTACCACAAGCATGAACACTAAAGTCTCATTATTACTCCACGTGAGCTATAATCAATCAGTTACTGACTCTTTTAAGGTTCACCTGGGTGTGACTTTGACTTCAACCAGTTAGTTGGCATGAACTCCGACATTGTGAGGCTTTGACCATTGCTACAACTTCATTTATTCCTACATCATGACATTAGTGTGTACAAAGCAAAGGTATATCCATTTCACATCAGAATAACATTTATTTAACTACATGCAAGATTAATATGGATAAATCACATAGCAAGATCACATAGCATCCTTCGTCATTAATAAAAAAGAAGTATAGGGATAAGTTCAAGTTCATGCCCACTTTTGACAAGTTCAAGAAAACAACATAGAAACATCATCGACAAGGTCTTAAACCCTATAGTGGTATCTAAACCCTTAATAAAACCAACAAAACATAAGAAATATTCATAAAATTGAGCCATTATTTGTGCTCATCACTCTCCCTGTCAAGATCAAATACATGCCAAGATTAGATTTTGATCTGATTTCTCTGATTAACTTTCTTTCATTCCTTCTTCCCTTATCCTCTGCAAGTTGTTAGATTAGGTTAGAAGTAGTTCTTAAAGTGTTGGGTTGGTTCAACATTGCACCCTAATTGGAAAGGAAGACAACCTTCGCTGGGGACTCAACCTCACTTGTCAAAGTCTCACATTGGAGGTTATTTCCACGTTTCACAAGGTTTCTTAGGAGTCCAACACCAAACAAGGGTGCAAACTTTCGTGACAACAATATCTCTTGCCACTTGTCAAATATATCAAAGTGTTTGTTATAGGTTGGCATAACATGGCACTTGTCAAGATCCTCAAAGTGAGATACCTACTTCCACATATGCGACATATATGTCATACAATCATCTCCAAGTAGGATGCCACCAAGCCAGTGTGGGTCCCACTAGATGACTAGATATTTGTAGGTAATTAATTAATTAAAATAGTAAACAAATACAATAATCAATATTAGGATTTGCAATTTTGAGACACTTTAATTCCAACACTATCATTCACCTTGAAAATCTTAAAAATCTAGAATAAATATTCTATTTTGTAAATACTTTCCAACACTTAATAAACTATAGTTACGAGCAAAACAAGATCAAAGAAAGAAAGAAAGAAAATCTTTTAACATCCACGAGACTAAACATTAAATAGCCTATAGAGTAGTCAGCTTTGCCATGTTCAACATTTGCAATTTGGTCTTTTTTCTATATAAGATGATGATTAATTCCCCTAACTTTTCAACAACGCTCACTAAAAAAGCTATACCATGAATCAATTATAAAAATATTAACATAATTTTTATAGGCATTACATTTTAAAATAGGATACCTACTTTGCACTAGGACTTCTCGAGAGGTCACCCATCCCTGTACTACTCCAACTCGAGCACGCTTAACTATAGAAGTTCCTCCATGGTTATACCCACTTCACTTCTAAAACTTCTTTTAACCCTATAGACTAACCACTTAACATGAAAATCAATGAAAGTTAGTTCTGAATTGAACACTAATTTTTATTTAGCTCTAAGCAAATCTCAACTTAATACACATATAACATGCGAAATCGAACTCCTCAATCGCTGGCACTTTACACCAACTACGCTTACTGAATTTACAATGGCGTCCAGTAGAAGTCTCTTTCTTGCCGGCGAGCACGAGAGAGTAAAGGTATAATGAGCAATGGGTGTGGGTGTATGGTGTGGCAGACAGCCTCCCCAACGCCTATCCCTGTGCATCCTTCCCTCGCTTTCTATGGCTGTAGCGTCTTCTTCTCCTTCTACACACGCTTACGCAACTAACTTATCGCAACCGCAGCCTTCCATGCTCGTATTTTCAGGTTCCTTCCCGTGTTCTTCGTTATTATTTAAAAGTTGTTCGTAGACTTATTAATGTTATGTTACGACTCATTGACCCTCCCCATTTTGCTCTGGTAAGCTTCGAAAATGATTAAATGCTTCTAGCTCTTCTGGAGAATCAGTGTATGGGAATGTATATATAATGCCCCAGGTCGATTATATTAAGTTAAAAAAACAAGGAACCCTTTTATGAATATTGCAGTCCATGTTTGCGAGGTGTGCGTTTCAGTTATAGATTTAGATTTGCTTACTTCTCGGTTGCAGCCATTATATAAGTCACTTGCAAAAGTGTTGTTTTTTCACCATAAGTTCCAATGCAATTCCATTTGGACATGCCTGTTCACTTGGGTACTAAAGTATTTGGAATAACTACCAGCTTCTTGCATGCCAATATAACCAGAACAGTGGAGTATTAAAAAACCGCTGCGAAATCAAGATTACTTTATATTGTCTTGGCATTGCGATATTGCAACATGACATGATATAGAAGGTATTATTCTGACACATGACAAATCATTTTGGACACTTTACACAAACTCCTCAAGCATATGAAAATCAATATCACATACCAGACATTTTTGCACAAGAATGTACATGAATTCGATTCGATTGTTGCACATCACTCATGGAAACAACTACAATCACAAACCACCTTATTCAAAAGATTGGCGTTCTTTAAGGTATTTCTTCATAATTTACTTATTGTTGACGAAATATACAACCAAACTTCAATCTTTTGGGTTTCACTTTTTAAATAATACAAACATAGCTGCAAGTTTCACTTCTACTCCATACAATTATCTATACAATTTTTGAGTGTTAGTTTGAGGTTGACAAAAAATTGGAAATAAGCCACACTTGGACCAATGATAGGCTGGCCAAAGAGGGGCCAATACCCTAGCTGTTAGAGCACTTTAGCAGCAAACAAATGGTTCCAAGTTTGAGTCCCAGCAGCTACATATGAGCTATAGCTCAACATGTGGTATCAAAGCCAGGCTACAAGGTCGTGGAAATAAGCCACACCTGGACTGATGATGGGCTGGCCAAAGAGGGGCTAGTAGAATAATTGGTATAGCACTCCAAAATCAAATGGAAGGTCCTAAATTTGTGATCTAGCCGGTCTGTATGAGCCGTAGCTCAATAAAAATAAGTAATTTGTCTTATTATGCTTGTATTCATGGGGAAATACTAACTTATAGAATTAACGCTCTGAATATTGATTCATCTTGCTTCAAAACTTCTTGCTATACTTCATATAGAAGCGAAAGCGAGATGTGTCACCAAAAGAAATCAAATAACAGTGGAAAAACTACCTAAACATTATGAAAAGTAAGAAGCAAAATAAATCTTCCATTGGTCAAATGTTTCTCACCATCTTGGAAATAGTAACACCATACTACTTGATGTGAACATGAATTAGGAAGCTAGATAAGATTCTTATATGGGGCTCACCTTTACTAGACACAAAATTATTCACCCTTTTTACCTACTGCCATCTTGAACTAATGAAAGCAATATAAAATATTAAAGTTAAATGCAATATTTTAGGTCATTGCTAAGCGAGACACTAATTTATGTTATAAAACTATCTCTATGCAAGCATTTCACAATTGTTTCTTTTTGCATTTACTTGATATTCTTTTCAATGAGGTGTACAACCCAACCCTCCTATATTTAAACTTTTGATTGCCACCATGAAGTACACATGCTTTCAACATTTGAACAACTCAAGTTGTAAAACTGGGAAAGACTTTAAAGAACCCTAAAAAGTGTGCAGTACCCCACCTTTTCTTATTGAACAATCAAGTTCGGATAATAAAGAGATTGAGCATTGTAGGTGATATCCAAAGAAGACATAGTAGAATTATGTCCTTCACTACAATTTAACTGTCACAAAAATATGCATATATTTCTTTCCTTCCTACTAAAACATTTTTCTTTGGTAGAATTATAGGTGGTATGTATACAAGAACACATTAGCAAGTGTAAACTATTTAATTTTCAACTGTGGAACATGCAGTGCTTTGGGTTGTGATCAGAAGGCAATTTGGGATTAAACTAGTTCTTTTGGTATTGGTTGTATTTGCCATGCTGGGAATGGTTGACATTATTACTGTCTATAGTTTAAGTTGTTTTGAGTTTCAATTTCTTTATGTGGAGGAAGGTTTGGAGTACCAAATTTATTGTTATTCTCAAACTCCCGATGTTTGAACTGTTACTTGTGACAATTTTTTATTAATTCCATAAGTTTTCCTCCCACTATCTATGGTGATTTGATCAGTCCTCACCACACTATCTATGACATTCTTGTAGGTTTTGCAGGGAAACCTCTTGAATTTCTCATGAATGTTGTCATTCAAGGAATGCAAGAAGATATCACAAAGCTCCCTAGAATCCATGTGATAAGCATTGGTAGAGGATAGAGAAGCTGTCTCCATTTGGTGTTGAAGTGAGCAGCTGATACATTAAGTTCTCTTTGATGTGAAGCAACACCGATTTCAAATTTGTTCATGTCAAAGGCTTTAACAAGTTCATTTATTAGTTGTTTGAATAAGTAAATGGACCCCTTAGGCAACTTGTAATACCAAGTTAAGGAAACACCCTATAAGGTTCATGGAAAATCTTGCTGACTACAACATCCCAAGGGACAACAATTTCATATGCTTTGATATAGGCATTAAAAGTTTCTTATTCCTTGGACTTATGTATTCTAGGCGAGTCCTTGTAATTGGATCATGTGGAGCAAGATAAGATTGATAAATCAGTTGAAGACCATATTGATAGGTGTTGGGTTGATCTTCTTTGGCATGAAAGTTATAATAAGGCGACATTTGGTTTGAAACTTGATTTTGAACATATGTGGGCATCTAATTGAAATGATTTTACTGGGGTGAGCTTGTTGATGAGTTGGTCATAACCTAACCTATTCTACCTCTAGGTTCCTAAGTTTTTCTACAAGGATGACAATGTTGATTAAATTTGTACTAAATTGTCTTGATTTGAAGGAGTTGTTTCTTGAGATCTTATGTTTGCAAGTTCATTGACAAGTTGTTAAATTTTGTGTAACTCTTTTTTCCAAAAATAATTTGCCTTATTTGTTCCTTAGTGGTATTGTTTCGAAGCATGTTGTTAGATTCATTACAGCTATAGTGATATTTAGGATATGAAGGATAATCAACCTCTATAGAAGCATCAATTCTTTTAGGATCCTGTCGGTCAAAAGAGTTGCTTGTTAGGAGAGTGGGGTTGATACCTCTAGGATCTGTCATGTAGCTGTCAAAGAACTTATCCTACTAGAAGGCATTGGATTCCTAGTTTTTTTTATCAATGCTTTGGTCTCTCAATTATGTCATGTCCCCTCATTAGGCCGGACCTATTCTATTTTGCAATTAACTCTTATGGTTCCCTGGGAGTTAATTGTCACACAAGGGGGCCCAATTAAATGGGTGCACTAGTGCACCACTTTTATTTGACTTTGGGCGCCCACTTTTGGGACCGCCTCGTTGAGATTTAGGACCTAACATTTCCTATTTAAGCAAGCTACCTTGTTGTTAATGATCATCATTTTGGAGTTCATCTATTCTTGTGTCTACAATTTTAGTTGAGCAATTAAGCTTTGGAGAGTAGTTTTGGAGGTGAAACATTGTCCCTATTCTGCTGGTTTCTCCAATAAGGTGAAGTCACTTCATGACCTTATTGGACTAACTGGAGTAATGGATTTTGCAGATCATCATCAACGACACCTTGGAGAGCAACCTTGTTGCAGAGACTCAGCTACTGATCATAGAGATTCCTATCAGCGATCTACAAAGAGTGACATCATTGGCAAGGTTCGGTATCATCTGTGGTTCCCTAACAACATCATTATTGCAGAACAATGTGTCATATCCTTCCAAACTAGATACTATTGACACCATTATTCAGAGAGGCTGCGCACATTCATTGAAGACCTTCATACAAATACCAGTGATATCCTTGCAAACTCATAATCGATCAAGGTACACTTTTAGTGATTCAGTCTAGAATCCACATATCGACACTAGAGCAATTATTAGAACTTGAGATAGGCGACAGCGATCATTATATTTAGAGCAGTGATATATCAGACCAATTAGAGATTGACATACCTCAACCACTACAACGTTATTAGGGGTATTTATTTAAAGATATATCTGCAATTCAATGTAAGAATGTATGTATATATGTGTAAGTATGTACTATGTATATGTGTATATATATATCTACATATATACATATATACATGTACATATACATATACATATACATGTACATACATACATATGTATGTGTATATATATGTATATACATACATACATATATGTATGTATGTATGTATATATGTAGATATATATACACATATATATACATACATACATACATACATATATATGTATATATATCGAATCTGCAAATTCATAATCGATCAAGGTACACTTTTAGCAATTCAGTCTATAATCCACATATCAACACGAGCAACTATTAGAACTTGAGATAGGCGACAGTGATCATTATATAGAGAGCAGCGATATATCAGACCAATTGGAGATTGACAGACCTCAACCACTACAGCATTATTAGGGGTATTTATTTAAAGATATATCTGCGATTCGATATATATACGTGTATATGTATGTATGTATATATATGTATGTATGCATATGTGTGTATATATATCTACAGTAGAGATTGTGCAGACCGAAGGTGTGGCACTATCACACACACACACACACACACATATATATAGTGCCACACCTTTGGTCTGCACAATCTCTACCCTTGGGTAGTAATTCAGATATCATCACAACTATTGATTCGACATTCTTCACTGCGGTTGGATTCTATATTTTGGTTACCTCGCTTCAGGTCATAGATTCTAATCGGCATGAGCATCATACTGATGGTGTCACAGTTCTGTGCATACATACATAGACATTAGTGCCGGATCCCAGTGCTATCACCATTGCATACGCACTCTCACCAATGAAAGTCTATTGGAGGGATCGGATCATACACCTGATCGCTGTCACAGAGATTGAATCACAGAGGTTATCGTCAATTCAGAAGCTAATCAAAGATCACAACCTCAATAGCTATCACTTTGGATCCACGCTTCCCAATGCAGAGCCATATTGTTTGTAGACAAATCATTGAATGACAGTGGAAATTATTAATGTAATTAGTTTTGGTAAAAATATCTAATCTCTGAAATTGTGTCAATTCTGTGGTTTATTTGTTTGCATTACTTGGGACATTATAGTGGTATCAGAGTTGGTGATCTTGCTAGCCTGTCGGAAAGTTCAGATTGTGGACCACAGTATGGTGCCCAGCGATGGCCAATGGTGGGTGAAGGCACTAGAAAAAATCGATAAGAAACTTAGGGATGCTGTTGACATCCCATTGGATATTCTGGAAGCATGTTTGAGTAAGGTGGACCAGTCACCTTCAATATTCATACAGTGGGTCCTTGCTCCTATTGAGTTTGCCTTAAGACAACCATGGTTGTTGAGACAACTTGACAAGGAAATCAAGCTCGCAGCTACTTCATGCCTAAGCAAGATGTAATGTCCCCTGTGTAATATGTTATGATTTGGGACTAATTTTTCCTCGTAAGAGACTCTTCTGCTAAACTTATACTCTAAATGGATTTGGATAATAACAGTATTCTATTTGCGAATGTTTCCTTGCTTGTTATTTAATTCAAATGTAATAAATGCGGAAGACAATCCTATATCCAAGTATTTGAGACAATAAGATCAATGTGAATATCTGTTAAGAAGTGTCATTCAATTTATCTGGATGTCTTTTAATATGTATGGATATAAGTATGTTGAACAAGTAGATATATGAGCTGCTATGAAATCTATAATGTCTTATCTGGATTGTAGAGTTATGACTCTCGAATAGATATAGGAATTAGTGTTATCAATATGTTATATTGATCCAGTATTGTTTCTGATATTACTTAATAGATCTGTAAAAGCGGTTCCAACTGTTCTAAGGGTATATATTTTTACTGGTATTCTCTTAAGTATATGCACTTGTGTCCCTCAAATAAAAATAGTGGAGCGATTCTTCTTCAAACTGTAATATATATATATATATATATATATATATATATATATATATATATAATGATCTGCGTTCTCAATATTTAATTCACAAATCTGGTTATGTTATATGTAGAAATATCCAATATTTGATCTGCATATATTCTGGGTTTTGAATTTGCAAGTGTAATGATCGTATATTACTTCTCTTTGTCCTTTTATCACTTGGCTGAGTATATACTATTGGCTGATTAGGATGCTGACTGTATTTGTCTTTCAGACTGGATATATATATTGTTGGCTGACTAAATGCTGACCCACCTTAAGACTGTTTTGTGTTCAATGTTTTCCCTATTCAATGAAATGAGTCTAATGATTTCGTTGGTTTTATATTTCGTCATTGCTGACTGTACTCTTTCCAAATGCTGATTTGATGTTGCTGTCTAAACTCCTTCAAACGCTGATTGAATGATGTATTTTTTTTTGATGTTTGATGCCTCCAAAACCTTAGCATCTTCTCTCATTTATACTTGGGCGAAGATGGAGCGAGAGACGACCCTCCAAAATGGGTCGTGGCTGTCCATATGGAACACCATGTCCATGTGGACGCAGCTCAGACTTTTATTAGTTGTTTGGTTTTATATGTTCATAATATATTTTAATTTCTATATAATATATGTTATATGTATTTTTAGATTTATATATATATATATATATTAATATTTGGTATATATTTTTAATAATATTTGATATATGCTTAAGATTATGTATATATATGTTCATGTTCTAGATTATATATATATATATATATATATATATATATATATATATTAGATTATATATATTTCAGGTTTATATATATATAGTTTGTAATTATTATTTTAATTTTATTATTTTATTATTATATTTATTATTTATTTATATTGTAATTTGTTTTATTATTATTATCTATTTATTAAATCCTCATTAGGAAAAGGGGGCATCACAGTCCACCCTTCCCCATATTGCTTGTCCTCGAGCAATTATATGTTTTCTCCTCATGTTTCGGTTGTAGATAAGCTCTCTCGCCTTCTATTTCTCTCTAGTCATTTTCTTTTGCCTAATATTATCTTGTTTTATAATGATCCTCAATGGATGAACCTGCACATGAGTTAGAAAGCTTCCATACAAAACATATAAAAACATAAAGAAATATGGGAGTATTTAGATTCTTTCGCATAATGAAATTAAATGGAAAGGGGGACCTCATCTTGAGTTTTTTCTACACTAAGTCCTTGAGAAGTTACTCTGTGCAACTCTCTAGCTCCACTTGGTGGCTTGTGACTACTTCTTACCCATTCTCACTTCCTTCCTAATCCTTACGAAGATACTGTAATCAGGTTCTTAGCTCTTTGGGGAGGACCTCCTGGGGTTCTAGTTGCCTTTACAACCATTCTAGAATGGTCCTCGAGCTATTTCAATATCTCATTACATCTTATCTTTCCCTAAGGCCTTATGGATATCCAATACCTTGGTATATCCATCCTTATAATCCCTAGGAGAGACTTTATCTCTTCTCAGGCCTTATGGATACCCACATAAGGTGTATCCATCCTTATAATCGTTTGGAGAGACTTTATCTCTTCCCAGGCCTTTAGAGATGTGATCTCTGCCTTGTAGTAGGGTGCCCTTAGCCGTTCTCCCTTAATCACAGTGCAGTAGGGTGCCCTGATAGTTGTTCTTCCTTAACTACCATTGCAACAGGGTGCCCTTAGCGATTCTCCCTAAACTGCCTCTGCAATAGGGTGCTCTTAGCGGTTCTCCCTTAATCACTACATAGTAGGGTACCCTTATAGCGGGTCTCCCTTAGCTTCCACTGTAATAGGGTGCCCTTAGCGGTTCTCCCTTAATCACAGCATAGTAGGCTGCCCTTATAACAGTTCTCCCTTAACTACTACTGCAATAGGGTGACTTTTGCAATTCTCCCTTAATTGCAACCTTGGGGAGGTACTAGCAATAGGGTACCCTTGACGGTTCTCTCTTAATCGCAATGCAATAGGGTGCCCTTATAGCAGTTCTCCTTCATTGCTACTGCAATAGGGTGTCCTTCGTGATTCTCCCATAATTGCAGCCTCTTTTCCCGCTTATTTAGTTCATATCATAAATGTCTATTAATAATAATCAAAACCACATTATAGAGTACATAAATATGTTAATCATTATTTCTACATTACCGACTAAAACAAACTTGTAGATTGCTGTCACAACTGTGGCTGAGCCTCCTTGAAGCTCCATTGGCTTTCTATTTCTTCATTCCTTGCTTGGATGCTGTTGAGGTTCCCCTGATCATATTTCATTTTCTTATGTGCTGTTCTTTTTGTTTTTGTGTCAAGTGTTGCTTCTATTCTATGGATTTGACTCCTTTTTCTGCACTTGTGCCCTGGTTCCCATGGTTCTTTGCATCTGAAACATAAATTCTTCCTTTTATGGATGCTTTAATGCTAGGTAGTAAGATTTGACAAGATTGTTCGTCGCTCAAAAGCTTCTATCCTTTGTTGACCTATAGCAAAGTCATTGTTGACACCGTTTAGGAAGTCACGAAAACGGTGTAGAAATACTCGATTCTTTAATAATCTTTTGCGGTTTCTGTATAAGTAATTTCTTTGTTTTAGTATAAACTTGAGACTATGAGGTCTTTTCCTTTGATGTCGGTAAATTGTCTTTCGTTTGTGATTTCTTGATCTATGATGCATGATTGACCTTTGAATGATAACTTGCTTGTTGATTTTAGCGGAATAGCGGCTATGCAGTTTGTTTCAAAGGATGGCAAGATTATATGCTCTAATACCACCATAATGTCCCTTGCGTAATAATGTCCCTTGCGTAATACTTTACGATTTGGGACAAATTTTTCTTTGTAAGAGACTCCTTTGCTAAACTTGTACTCTAAATTGATTTGGATGATAACAGTATCCTATTTGCGAATCTTTCCTTGCTTGTTATTTAATTCAAATGCAATAAATGCAGAAGACAATCCTATATCCAAGTATTGAGACAATAAGATCAATCTGAACATCTGTTAAGAAGTATCATTCAATTTATCTCGATATCTTTTAATATGTACAGATATAAGTATGTTGAACAAATAGATTTACGAGCTGCTATGAAAACTATAATGTCTTATCTGGATTGTAGAGTTATGACTCTTGAATAGATTTAGGAATTAGTGTTATCAATATGTTATATTGATCCAGTATTGTTTCTGATATTAGTTAATGGATTTGTAAAAGAGGTTCCAACTGTTCTAAGGGTATATGTTTTTACTGGTATCCTCTTAAGTGTATGCACGTGTCCCTTGAATAAAAATAGTGGAGAGGTTCTTCTTCAAACTGTAGTGTATATATATATATATAAAATGATTTGTGTTCTCAATATTTAATTCACAAATCTGGTTATGTTATATATAGAAATGTCCAATATTTGATCTGCATATATTCTGGGTTTTGAATTTGCAAGTGTAATGATCGCATATTACTTCTCTTTGTCGTTTTATCACTTGGCTGAGTATATACTATTGGCTGATTAGGATGCTGACTGTGTATGTCTTTCAGACTGGATGTATATATTGTTGGCAATGCTGACCAACCTTAAGACTGTAAGAACACCTACTATTCTTGATCAAATTTTGTGCCTTTTCACCTAGTGTAATTTTGTCAAACAGTTTGCCTTCAAGCTATCTTTGTGTTTCTGTTTGGTCTCAGTTTGCTGATGCAATGGATTGTTTAATGCTGTTTATTAAAATAGGACACAATGTATATAGAAAAGCAGAATCCAATGCAACCATAACTTCATTCCATAACTAATTAAACTGAAAACTATTCAGTAGATTGATAGCTCAGTCTGATATTGTTTAAACAATGTGTATAAATCTGTGCAAACATTAACAGCAATGAATACATTCACTTTCATTGATAAGAAAAGTATTACAATACGTTTGGCATACCAAATGACAATGTGAACTGAGAATAGTAACAGCAGACCCAAACTCTTGTCTCTACACTTCCAGCTCTGAGAGACACCTTTTATCTTTGTATCTCAGTCCTGTACGGCCTGTTCTCGACAACTATGGACAGCAATACTACCTCCAGCTCCCACGTCAGCTAGTAGAGAAATCACAGACCTGGACGACAATCTTAACCAGTAATGATGAGTTTCTAGTAAATATTCAGACCTGCACTCCTCTCGTCTTAATGTCTCAGACCTCTATGCAATTCCCAAGGCAGTCCAACCTTGTACAACAGCTCTAGATATCCTCCCAGTCTGATATAACTTCTTCCAGGATTGGAATGGCTCCCTAAACCACCCAGACTAAGTCTGATTGGGACGGCTAGCAAGGAGTAATATGCAACAGCAATAATACTTGAAAGTCTACCTTTAACACTCAGATCGAATCCTTCATCAGCAATAAACCTTTGGTAAATATTTAATAGTTATAAGCAACTTTCAATCTTCTGATTTACCTTTGAAGCACAATCAAATCCTGCTATATCTTGCAACAGCGAGAAGAATGTTAGCATAGAGGGATTTCGTCCTCCAAGCCCTTGAGAGAAAATCTCCACAATTTCACTAATTTTCATATATTATCCAAGCATACCGAAAGAGAGCTCTTCAATCTCTTTTATAACACTTTCTCAGAGCTCATCCACTCACCTTGTCAATGTGGAATAAACAAATCACCCTTTTTGCCCTTTCCTATTTTTTTTGTCTGGATTTTTGCTTTTTCGCCCCTATTTTATGCGATTGCTTTGTTGCCCCTATTTTATCGCGATTGCTTTTTCCTTAATATTTCTCATACCATTTAACATGATTTTCCTTCAACTTAAGTCCCTACACACTTTTTTGTCTCCAATGTTTTATAAAATAAAGGGTATTAAAATATTATTATATTTGTTTATTACTTTAATGGTCATCTTTTGTAATATTATGTAAGTTAGATAGATAAGATAGATCGATTACTCGATCTTCTGTAGTTTCTTTTAGAAACTTTCAATTTTGTATCTCTTGTAAATTCTTTATAATGATCACATTGATCATTTGTTAATAACAACAATTATTTTATCAATTACTTGCGTAATATGGTATCAGAGCTAATACTTTTTTCGAAAAATTTCTAATTTCTTCAAAGAAATTATGTCTAAAATTATTCAAATTTTTTTTCTGGGATTTGTTCAAACGTTTTTGCAAGATTTTGTTCTGCGACCCATCTAGGGTTTTTCGCGTCTTCATTGACGCCATTTCTGCAAACCTTCTTCTGCTGTCGCGCGACGTCTTCCAGGGCGTTGTTTTTTGCCTCATGCGATTTTTTCTGCAACTCGCGGTTAAAACTATTCATGTTTGAGAGTTAGCGGCTCTTCATAAAACGAATTCTGCAAGGCTCTGTATCTATTCGACGACCTAAGGCTCTCCATTCAACCCTTTCTGGGTTGGTTATCTGCAAACCGATGACCGTTTTTCTGGTTCGCGTGATCATTTCATTATCGTTTTTCTTGCAGACGGACTTCTGTGATTGTGATGGGATTTTCGGCCCCATTTCCTGATTTGTTTGGTTTAGATATTATCTTAGAAGGCCTTCGACTTGCATCAGACGACTATTCGACTTATCAGTCAGCCGTCTAGGGTTCGGCAAATTCAACTAGGGTTTTGACTCTTCATTTCAAGTCGAAAAATTATTTTGATTGCAGATTCCTTGTGGGTTTTTTGAAACCTCAACTGGGTCGTCAGAATTGTGTGTGCCTCGATTTTTGAGCCTCAAAATTTGTGCCAGTGGATTTAAAATCCGATTTTAGATTCCTTTTGGGTTTTTCAAGATCTTTTCTAAGTCTTCGTTGGATTTTTTTGGGTTAGTCGGAATTTTTCTTGAAATCCGCACCATCCGCACTTCATTGTTTTTTGTACCTACATCTAGCTCTATTTCAGCTTCTGTGCTATCGCCCCTTCTTTGTTTTTCGTTTTGCGTGCATTGTGAAACATGCAAGATGGTGTCATTGCCCAACTTAATGTTGAGGGCAATTAGAGATTCAACGACAAAAAATATAACACCTGGAAGCAGGGAGGTCTCAGCCTACAACCAATGTTGTTGAGCACACAGAGCAGAAAGAGTTCGTCTTTTACGCCTTCATGGCTAAAAGACCTGCAGACCATGTCAAATCTTCTGCTTGGTATATTGATTTTGGTGCTTCTCGACATTTCACTCACAGTCGTGATTGGTTTACAAATTTTTCTCCCTTTATTGATTCAGTTATATTTGGAGGAGGTGAAAAGTATATTGTTGTCGGCAAGGGCAACGTTCAGATCCAGTCTGGTGGGCGGAATCTCATATTCCTCAACGTATACTATGTTCTTGGCATGGAACTTAATCTTCTCTTAGTGAGTCAGATCATGCAGCATTCTCCTCAGCTTGATGTTGTATTCAGTACACACAAGTGCTCGATTGTTGATCGTGCGACGCACACTACTATTGCTGTTGGCATTTAGGATCATGGTCTATACAGACTTGTGGATTTAGGTGATTCTCTTGAGCATGCCTTCACAACAAAATCAGCCTCTATCAACAATCTCTGGCATCAACAATATGGTCACCTAAACATTCATTATCTTGCTTAGCTTGTTCGGGGAGATTTAGTACATGGCCTACGTGAAATTGAAACTCAGAATCAACAAGTTTGTGGAGCTTGTCAGGCTGGGAAGCAACACAGGACACCGTTCAAGGATGGTGACTCATGGCGAGCCTCAAAGGTACTACAGTTGGTTCACGTTGATGTATGTGGTCGAATGAATACTACTTTTGTTGTAGGTGCAGGTAATTCTTACTTTTTGTTGATGATTTCAGTAGGAAAATGTGGGTGTATTTTCTTAGACAGAAATTAGATGTGTTTAATGTATTTCAGAAATTTAAGGCCTTAATAGAAAAAGAATCTGGGTGTTCTATTATATCTCTTAGGTCTGATAATGGGGGGAAGTTTTCTTCTACTGCTTTCCCAACTTTTTGTGATACATATGGCATAAAACGTAAATTCTTTATAATGATCACATTGATCATTTGTTAATAACAACAATTATTTTACCAATTACTTGCGTAATAAAGGGGACCATTTAATTTAAATATTTCCCACAAACTATAGACAATGCATTAATAAAGTTAAATAATTAAATTTAACTTTATAAAATAACTTTATTAACGCACAATAAATCATATCAATGATAAATAAAACTTATTGTCGATTTTAAATAATTACCATCGACATGTCACTGCCACTGAGTGTCTTAGTTAGCCTACAGGACCATGGGAAAATAGGCCAACGACACACCATGTTATGACCGCTAGAAACGGGACATTACAAACTGTTTTGTTTTCAATGTTTTCCCTATTCGATGAAATGAGTCTAATGATTTCCTTGGTTTTATATTTCTTAATTGCCGACTGTACTCTTTCCAAATGCTGATTCGATGTTGCTGTCTAAACTCCTTCAAATGTTGATTGAATGATGTATCCTTTTTTGATGTTCGATGCGTCTAAAACCTTAGTATCTTCTCCTATTTATACTTGGGCGAAGATGGAGCAAGAGACGACCCTCCAAAAAGGGCCGTGGCTGTCCACATGGAACATCATGTTCATGTCGATGCAGCTCAGACTTTTATTAATCGTTTGGTTTTATACGTTTATACTATATTTGTTATATATTTTGATTTCTATATAATATATGTTATATATATATATATATTAATGTTTTTATATATATTTATATACTAAATATTTGGTATATTATTAATATTTTAATGTATACCAAATATTTGGTATGTTTTAATATATATCCCAAATATATTAATATCTATTAATATATACCAAATAATTTTTTCAGCAAAAAAATGTATCTGGTATATATATATATGTTTATGTTTTAGATTATATATATTTCAAATTATATATTTCAGGTTTATATATATAATCTGTAATTATTATTATTTTATTATTATATTTATTATTTATTTATATTGTAATTTGTTTTAATATCATTATCTATTTGTGAAATCCTTGTTCGGAAAAGGGGACATCACACAAGATTTTGAGGATTTGGGCTCTTCAAGTACCGTATGATGATGACACGATAAAGGAGATATTGCACTTGATAATTGACAGTTTTTAGAGCTTTGATGACATCAATACCAATCCTTTCGCAAGCGGTTTTATAATATTGGAGATCTTTGCAAAAATCAGAATGAGTAACTTCCTTCTGGATCTAGAATTGCAAGATTTGATCTACAACATGTTTCATCACTTTTTGGTCATGATCAAGGAGTCTTACGATAACATGGTTTTTGCTGCCATGGAGAGCATTATGATTTTGTGTATCAAGGAGATGGATGTAATATCCCAACCTATCACATCTATGCCATGGGTTGTTCGTAATCTAGAATGCATTCCTTCTATTGTGGTATGTAGATTCAATAGTGTATTCAAGCATTGTGAGGAAAAATTGAAGTCTCACTTGCACAAGGATGAGGAAGTTGGTGACGGCAATAAGAGTGATGGACTACATGTGGAGAATGAAGACATGTTCACATTGTCACTTCAGCCACATGGGGATATAAACAAGCATGAAACAACTACTCCTTCAAGTGGAGAATGCATCAGCTTACATGGCAGCCACAAGGATGAAGGAGATGCTTGCACAGAGTTTGCCAAGCCAACATTGATTGATCAGTCATAGGGAGACATGGATCCTACCAATATTCCTTTGCATGAGCCAGCTCTACAATTGATTGGTAATTTGGATAATAATGATATTTGGCCATGCAGTGAGATTGACCTGCCTAGTTTCATACACATGTTTGCATTGGAGGCATACTTGTTGAGATGATATGAGGCATTCTGTCTTAGAGAGCTGATTGTAGAGACTAAAAGATTGCCTAACAATAAGGTCCTACAATATGATAATGTTTGGTTTGTCATGGTTGCTTCACCATGGAATTGGTTGGAGGCAAAGAACATAATGGACGTGCAGATTTGGACCAGTCAAAAGACAAGGCAGCACTCACATTCAAACTTGCAACAAGGCAGCACTCACAAAGGAACTTATTGCCAATCCTTCTCCCAATTGCAAGGCTATGCTCAGATCTCATCGACAAATTACAAATGATCAAAATAAACAATTAGCAAGACTTGAGGCACTCATTAATGCATTGGATTTCAAAACCCTCAATTTGGTCACTTTCAAGGAGGGTTTGAATAAAGCTATACTCAGGGCTTGATCCCCCTTTTCCACTGCTTCAAACACATAGCAATACATCTGCACATCCTTCCCAAATCCCCTTGCACAATCTTATTCAAGCCACCCATCAATTGGGCCCCAAAAATCAGATTTTCAATGAGTTTAACAGACTGACATCAACCTACAGACCTAGGGCATCATGAGAATCCATTCAAATCTTAATATTAAAGTCTAATACTTTGGGACATGAAAGAATATCTTCCAAAGGTTTATTTCACTGATTTGTAGCCTGATCCACCATAGGAAATTGAAGATACATAAATTTATTTACTTACTGGCTACCCTAGCCAGTATTTGAATTCGTTTTTAGAAAACATGTTATAACTCTCTTCAAACTTCATGGAAACAAGTAAAATTGGTTCCAAATGAAAGGTGATTCATTGTTCCATTATCCACAAATGAGTGCAGGTTAAAATAACATCTTATAGAGTCATACAATTCGCTCCAACAATCATAGAAATAGAAAAACGTGTAACACTCCATGCAGACCCAATCATGGAAAATCTTCAATTCCTCCCCTTGATTCTTCACCAAAATTCATGAAACCGGTTTTGTTGGAAAGATAATTCATAGCCCTAAACGTTCCAATAGGTTTCAGACTGTTAAAACTCCATACATGATCGAGGAAAGCCCTGCAACAGCAATAAATCAGAAAAAAATCTGGAATCAGTCAATATTTAATTGGATTTATCTTAACAAAACTTTTTCCAAACTGACCACCCCTCTTAGATTTGACCATACATTGTCTTTTAAGGCATAATCATCCTTTTACAACTGAAAACCAACTCACCATTAACCTCTAACTGTCCATCTTTGCCTAATGACAACTTTTTTTGCAAAGTTGCTATGCAACTTTTGCAATTTTTGCTTAATGGCCACCAAACTTTGTAGAAACAACCAATATGGTTTGAAATCTCCTAATCATGCCTAAAACAGGTCAAATAGACAAAATACAACATCTCTGCTCATTTTTAGCACAATTGGAGTGGTTTGACCAATATTGACCAAAAGAGGACCTTGTAGGTCTATGTGTCACAACTGGCATAAAAGCCTTACAAAATGATTTGAAAAGATTAACAATGGTCCTTTGGACCTTAGTACAACTTGGAATAACACAAAGACAAATAAATATTACAAAAGGCTTTCCAAGGCATCAATTTGACTCCATGTGATCAAGGTGCTCCCACACCAGAGATCTTGGAGCTTGTCAGGCGGTGAGCAAATTTTGGAGCATTTGAGTTTGTGACTGCTTGAGTGCGAGCAATTTCAGGAAGGGGAAACTGTCATGTCCCCTCTTTAGGCCAAACTCATTTTATTTTGCAATTAACTCTTATGGTCCCCCAAGAGTTAATTGTCACACAAGGGGGGCCAATTAAAGTGGTGCACCACTTTAATTTTAAGTAGGACTTATTTTGTAATTTGAATTTGGGCGCCCACTTTTGGGACTGCCTCTTCGAGATTTAGGACCTAGCATTTCCTATTGAAGCAAGCTCCCTTGTCGCTAATGATCATCTTTTTAGAGTTCATGTATTCTTGTGTTTACAATTCCAGTTGAGAAATTAAGCTTTGGAGAGCAGTTTTGGAGGTTAGATATCCTCCTTAGTTTGCTGGTTTCTCCAAAAGGTGAAATCACTTCGTGACCAATTGGACTAACTGGAGTAATCATGTTTGCAGATTATCATCAGCGACACCTTGGAGAGCAACCTTACTGCAAAGACTGTCATGGCCCCGTATTAGGCAGATCACAGTAAGCCTTCACTCGTCACTTCGAGCGATTCACTTCATCAGCGAATAAGGAAGTATTGACAAGAACCGACGACACCTGAATGGAGTATAAATAAAATCTTATATAAACGACCATGTATCTGTGACACCCAGTAGCACGATGGACAGCAATGCCATAATTGATGACTCAGCTGTTATTATGTGGCAGCAATAATACGATTAGATTGTGGAATAAGACAAAACAGTGAATAACTCTAAATAATTATTAATTAATTAATTAATATGAAGAGGTGCGATTGTCTCCTTATGGTTGAAGAGACACGATTCAACCAAACGATAGAAGGAAGATATATAGCGCGGAGGGAGTGAATGGAAGAGGACACAGACGAATGATCTGGGAATATCGAGCAACCAAAAAGGGACTATCATAGCAAACACAGAGGTATCACTGCAGATTATCAGCGACTCAAGAGGAAACATATTTTCAAATGTATCTGTATACTATGATTCTGGTATGAGCACATATTAGTGTGCGTAGCATTATCTTGTGGACTGATATCACCAAACATATATTTTCATATTGTGATTGTTTAAGTAATGTATAGTATTCACAGATTAGCATATTTCTGGAATTAGAATCAATATTTTTACATTAGATAAATTGTTAAATTATTATAAATGAACAGTCCAGATATGTGATACAGGGAATAGATAAATTAAAGGCATGTTTAACTGTTACACAAATCATGGTAGAGGAGGTGAGCTGTTGCAAGAGGGATAATGGTGACGAGGTCATTTCCTAAGCACACCACCTCATGTTGGACTAAGGAATCCCATGAGGCCAAAGGAGGACAAGGGGACTGCCTTTGGGCTTAGAAAGATGGACTTTCCGGGCACCCTGTTGCATACTTCTTATATCCTTTACTATGATAAACCAATACTTTGGAATGTTGAATCATTGAGGTAAGGTAGAAGTGACAGAAGTGAGGAAAATGGTGATAGGACACCATGCTAGGTACGCCACCTCATTTGTATGGCAAGAGCTACATGGGGCCAAGGGGGATGGTACATCCCCTCTTTTACCATCCCCTCTTGGGCCTAGGGTTGGGGGTCTCTCAGGCACCTCATCAAATCATTATACCTTACCATCTCCGTGATTGTGACATCTCAAAACTGAGTTAAGAATCTTACTAATCTGATAGTTATATATTTATTTCTAATGCATGTATATGTCTACTTATAAATCATGATTGTAGCATTTTCCTAACTTGTTTGCAGGAATCCTCACTAAGTTACAAAGGTAATTCTGAACCCTACCCAATTTTATAGTAATCTAGAGGGAAAAATTAATACTGGTAATCTGGGGACATTACAAAGACTCAGCTACCAATCAAGAGATTTCCTATCAGTGATTTACAAAGAACAACATAATTGGCAAGGTTCGGTATCATATGCGGTTCCCTAACGACATCATTATTGCAGAATAATAGTGCCATTTCCTACCAAACTGGATACCATCAATGCCATTATTTAGAGAGGCTGTGCATATTCATTGAAGATCTTCATACGGAGATCATCATATCCTTGCAAACTTAGGACCAGAATCCACATATTGACACTAGAGCAATTATCAAAACTTGAGATAGGCGATAACGATCATTATATAGAGAGCGACGATATTTTAGATCAATTGGAGATCAACATACCTCAACCACTATCGCATTATCGAGGGTATCTATTTGAAGTTATATCTACAATTCAATATGTATATGTATGTATGTATGTACACACACACACACATATATGTACACACACACATATGACAATGCCGCACCTTGGGGTGGTAATTCAGATATCATTACAACTATCGAATCGACATTCTTCACTGAGATCGGATTCTATATTTCGGTTACCTTGCATCAGGCTCATACATTCTAATCGGCGTTAGCATCATGTTGATGGCGTCACAATTGTTCTGCGCATGCATACATAGACATCAGCACTGGATCCCATTGCTATCACCATCGCATATGCATTGTCACCAAGAAAAGTCTGTTGGAGGGATCGGATCATACACCTGATCACTGTCACAGAGACTAAATCACAGAGGTTATCATCAGTTTGGAAGCTAATCAGAGATCACAACCTCAGCAACTAAATATTGTTTTGGATTCACGCTTCCCAATGCAGAGCCATATCTGTTGTAGACAAATCATTGAATAACAGTGGAAATTCTTTTTGTAATTCATTTTGGTAAAACAACCTGATCTCTGAAATTGTGTCAATTCTGTGTTTTGTTTGTTTGCATTACTTTGGACATTGCAAATTATGGCTATGTCAGAGGAAGAAAAGGGAAAGCTTCTTGGTCATTTTTAGGTTTGCGGAAAATTTATGATTGAAAGGGGCATACACAACTTTTTAGGGTTAGGTTAGAGAATGCCATAGAAAAATAGTTGAGAAGTCTCCATTTTTGGCTAGAAAAGTTGCTTGGCAGGAAATTGTTACAATTGGGATGGTTGACATGAAGTGTTGCACACAATTGCATGTCATAGGATTTCATTTGGTTATTTATTACATATCAGTCATAAATCAGCAAATATGTTTGTTGTAATTTGATATTTACAAGTTGGATTTGTGTTTGATGAATTTGGAGTTGCAGACCAGCATTAGGAGTGTGTTGAGGACTGGCAGGTTCAAGCAGGGCACTCCTCCAAGATCACATCTAACATCCAAGGCTTGTAGTCTTGTCTTGTTTATGGTTGGTGTTCCTTTACAGCTCACAAAAGATATAGTATTGGTGGTACTCTTAATTCCATTGATTCACTTTGGTGATTTGTGGACATTAGTATATTTTCTGTCTTTTTAAAATAATATACATGAGCATGCAGTAGCTTTTTTCGAGAAATGCTGCTTTAATCATTTGAGAGTGTAGAGACTTGAATTATTCTAAGAAAATGATACAAGTCCAATCCCTTTAAGTAGAGAAACAAATATTTATTCTTGTGCCTGAAGTTGCGAGGATTTAACTTCTTCACGCAAACATGTATATTTGACTTTGACAAGCATAAACATCTACATTAAAAACCTTAACTTCTCTAGACAAAAAGTTGAAGGGTTCTTATGAAAAGAAACATTTCACATTGTTTGCAGATTAGTATCATACCACATTGTTTGCAGATTGACAGATTTATGAACTTTCTAACTTAACCAAGTTACGGGCCCTTTTAAGTTTTAACTACCTGTATTCAATGTGTTGATTTCCTCTAGGGATCAATAGTAAGTCAGATATATCGTTTTGAAATCTGCTTCAACGGACTAATGAAAAACTTGTTATTTGCACATTTAAAATGTAATTTAATGTAAAAATGTAACATAATGAAAATATAATGTGAACAACACGAATCAAATATAATGCGGCGGATTTGATCGTATTATATTTGATTGGGATTGCAATAAAATACTATCTAATTTAATCTAATCATTTTGTATATGAATTCGATACATGTGCCATATAATGTTTTCCTTAATTGAATATTTATATATAAAGTTACGAGGCAGTCATGAAGCCATTGTGGTCTTTCTACGTTTACAGGACGAGCATGTTTCTAATACAATAGATTATAGATTAGCTCTACTATTTTAAATACATGTAATTGTTAAATTTTAATGGCAATCAGTTCTGGAGGCACGGAGACACTTATATTTATATTCAATTTTTATTAATGTTATAAAAACATTTAAAACAAATAAACAAGCTATAAATAGTATATATGTACTAGAAAACCAGTTTTTAATTGTAAATGGGAACATTACATTTTATTATTAAATCAGATACTTTACATAAAAACATTGTTTAGTCACATATGTTTGAAAGCTATTTTCTTGGCTTTCAAGCCCTCTATTCAAATCAAATCCAGGCAGTGGGCACTATAATGTAATATAATACCACAAAATTGTTTTTGAGCCTTATGGTCATGACATATTTCATGTTTTTCAAAGTTACCTCCTATTTGCAGGACATGTGATTACTTGCAAGGATTTTGCTTTCCGTGTAAATTGGGCATGAAATCGTCACTTGCAATTTCTGAGTTTTCACAAGTCCATGGCGCTGACTTTCTGTGAATATGAATGCACACTTGCTAGACATGGTTTACAGTCTGCCTTTTCCAAAACAGAGGATAAATTGCAGTGAAAACACTGAACAAAACATGCCTTTTTTGATCTTCTTAAGCAACTTCATCCATGCCATTTCCTCACAAACTGTGTTTTGCAAAATTTATGTTTTCAAGGAATAAGTATTGTTTAAAGTTAGGGACTTTTCTGAGTCAAACTTGGTTTTGCTAAGGTTTTGCTCAGTTTGAGTCAAACTTGGGTTTACTGAATCTGAATCAAAGTTGGGTCTGCCAAGTTTTTCCTGAGCCCTACTTGGTGAAGTATGGTATACCACTTTTTGTTTAATAATAATTTTGTCAAAAAAACGATGTGCCACTATGCCAAATTCAGTTTTTATTTACCAATTTTGTATTTTTTGCTGGCTTTTCCATGCATCATAAATGTTCATACTAGAAGTTTTTTTAACCATGTTGTCATTGTATATTTCATTTTCTTTTGACAATAACATACTTCAAAAAAAATTTACCTGTCACCATGAATTTTTTCTTTCATTTAGTGATGTTTTGATTAATGTTTATCCACCTCATAGATGCTACCAGTACAGCTTGCAATTCCTTCTGACTCTCAGTGTATAATGCCTCTAATAATGTGTATATACTTATCTATGTGTTGGTGATATATGCATACTTGAGATGCATTTTCTTATTTCTATGTTTTTGCATCACATTGTTATATAAAGAGACGGGTAGGGTCAAAGGTAGAGGTAGAGAGTTTTCATCAGTGTTATGGATCAAAGTGATATGCCATTTAGAAAGAAGCTGTGGTTTTTGTATCCATCAGTCAAAGCGCAAGTCAACCTAGTAAATGCCTATCATTGCTTAGCAGAATGTAACGTTGAATTTATATATGCTTGATTATATACTATTAGTTTCTCTATGTGATGGTTAGATCGATGCACCCATATTTCTGCATATAATGACGCTGATGGAAATAAAATCTCATTTAAACACAACTGAGTACCAAGGCACCTACCCATGTTCTCCTGATTTGTTTCTCTACTGTAGTCTAGGCTGGTTCTTCATTTACCTGAAGGAAGTCCTATTATATGTATTGTGAGAGTCATTTTATTCTTCTGTTCTTTCTTTTACAACAGTGGTTGTTAAATTGCACAAAAAGAAAATTAATGGAATCCAATCTGTTCTTCCAGGTGCTAAATAGCATATTATTTTATTTGTGATATTAAGATCAAGCCAAAATAAATTTAAAAATAGTAGAATAATTACATTACTTACAAACTTGTTGGCCAAAACAGTAGATTACAAATTTACATTCTGTTAATGCCATGTGAAACAACTTTTGTAAAATTTGTTGAATATTATGTTTCTTTCTTCCATTTATAAAGAGCTGGAAATTCGTACCTGAATAATTTACTATCTGGCAAAGACCATTTCTGTATATGTTCGTGCTGATGTTTGACATCCTTTTGCATTTGTCAGGAGGAACGGCTTTCAATGGAGTTGTTGAAGAACTAAAGAAGGTCACAACTTGTGTTTCTCATGTTCTTCCTGTCTCAGATGATGGGGGAAGCACTGCTGAAATTGTTCGTGTGCTTGGTTAGGGACAGATTACTCTGACTCTTGTAAACTTGCTTAAGGGACTGCTCAAATTGTCTGTTCTTGAAAGAATTTCTTATAATGGACATGTTTTAGGTGGGCCGGCTGTTGGTGACATTAGGTCGAGATGCTTGAGATTATCTGATGAAAGCACTTCTGAAGCTTTGGCAGTTCGAAGATTGCTCGGCTACCGTTTATCTTTGGACCCCCTCCAAGCAAAAGGAGAGTGGTATGCATTTGAACCTTACATTTATGTGCTATTAGTATTAAGTACAAGGGATGTTTGTATTGTTGTAATGTCCCCAAAATGGGATTAGTTAAGTACTTGTAGATTGCTTAATTGGCTGTATGGACTGAATATTTCTTACTCAGATCAGATCTCTGTTGTGAGGTTTTCACACTATCGCCCCAAAGAATTTGGGGACCCCCATTTTTTTTGAGCAAAGCCTTGACAATTTTTTCCTGGATCCGGGAGTTTGGGTGCCTTAGTGAATTTTGGGCGATCCAGAGGTCTTGAAATAAAAATTTTACACCTTGGATGTTTCGAGCGCCTAGGAGGGTATAGCTTATTTTCACCTTGCACGGAAACTTGGTTTTCCTAAGCGGTCGATTTTGTTTCCGGGCCAAACGAAATTCAATAGGAGCGTTTTCTTCAATTGTTATAATGATATCTGGCGGGATAAAATTGCAAATTTTGGACTTAGATGAATTTTCGAAAATTGATGAAATTGAAAAACTTGAGCATTTTTCGAAATTTAATTGTGAAATTGGATATTTTTGGGAAAATCTTGTAAATTTTTGGTGGTAAAAATGGAAATTAAATTAAATTTAAAATTGCCAAATGAAATTAAATTGCTAAATGATTTTGGATTGCAAGTAATAAAAAATTAAATTGCCAAGTGGGATTTTCGAAATTTTAAATGGGAAAAGGAGTAGGTGAAAATTGGAAAT
>MU227610.1:3073460-3119919 GCA_018584345.1 Thuja plicata | reverse complement strand
GTAGAAGTAGATGGCTAGTTGTATGGTGATGTTAGTGAATGTTTGATAGGGATCTATATACTAGGCCACTAGCATCCTAGCAGCTTGTTAGGAAGCCTTGTGTGGTAATCTAGTCCAATCGCTCCCACGTTCTACTTGCATTTCATCTTTCCGCTTGTACTTCAAGTTGGGTTGGAAGATAGGTGTTAGTGTGAAAATTCTGAGAGTATCCCTTTGAATCATTGCACCAATAGAGGTAGTGCCGCAGACAAGCTTTCATTTGGTTGGATCCCTGTCCATTTGCTAATTTTTTCATTCGTAGGAGTAGTAGTAGAGCAGTAAGATGTTAGTGGTAGGAGTAGTTGAAAGTGAAAGTGATCAAGGAGAAAAGAACAAGTCAAGCAAGCGAAGTACCACCAAGTTATCTTTGAATGAACAACGTAAGCCCGCCTACGTGATTAACCAGCAAATCACATTAATATAACTGAGTTAGTATCCACAGGTGTAAGGAACCTCGAAGTTTTCTCATGTTCTTCATGAGTATTTACTTTTCAAGAGAGGGTTGAGTGTTTGATATCCTGTATCAAGTATTCAATTCCTATATGTTAGGTAGTGGTACAAAACTGACATCAACAATCTCCTTGATCGATTTCTTCTTATTCTGTTCAATGCCTTTCCTTGATGTTTAAAGGAAAGATACCACTTTATGCTTGCTGTTCTATTCTGCTCTAAGTCTGCCATTGACCTGCTTTTATTTATAATGACCCCTTCAATGCTCAAAATGAATTCTCCTTTATATGTTATTGGTGGAAGGGTCACCAGCTTTTATAAGAATTGAGTCACCACTTTTCATTGTTGCCTTTGAGAATAATATAATATTTTCCAAATTGATCTCCCCTTTTTATCTCCTCAAATGAAATCTTCTCCCCTTTATATCCTCCAATGTGAGGGAGAGTCACACCTCTTCATAATGGTCACAACCTTTCACAATTACCGCCCTTCAAAAGGCTCACAACCCTTCATCATTGCTGCCCCTTTGAAAGAGTCACTTACTTATCTTCTTCTCATTCCTTTCTTCTTCCATTAATGCTTCCTCAGTTCCTTTGCTCCATTCTTCCTTCCTTCCTCCATATTTCCTCCTTTCAAATGAAGTTCTCTTCTCTTCCTTTTATGTTTCATGTTTGAGGGAGTTAACTTTTCATTTCATGGCGTTTGACCATTCATTAAACTTAACTAAATTTTAATTATGTTATATTTTAATTTAAATTTTATTTTGGTTCTTTTAAATTTAATTTTATTATTACTGTTTATTATAAAATCCTGTTTCAAAAAGGGGTCATTATAGTCTTCTCTGCCCAAGATTGCTTGTCCTCAAGCAATGTTGATTTTAATCTTGTCAATTGGATTCTTTGCCAATATGATGGTCAACCCTTGGAGATTTGTAATCTTTAAATCCTCATTATTGGCTTTTGCTACGTTGCTTTGATATTAATATTAAGCTGGTAATTTGAATATTTACAAGGTTTGTAATTTTAAGACAAATTTTCTCTCATTAATTGCAATTGTAAGAAACTATTTTGGTTGCTCCTGTGGATCTCTTCAAGACAAAGCCAAGGCGAACTTCCCATATATTGAGAAGAGGATTAGAAGCATGAAACACATCTTTGACCTCAAATGCAATACATTTATATCTTTTGGGTTCACTCTAGTTATTCTCATATTCTAGATCAACCAAAATTGAAATCTCATGATGATAGGCATATGTTTACAATAGTCATAAACACTCTTGGAGTAGACATATTGGAAACACATTAGCTACGAACCAAACATAAAGCACACACATGAATATATGTAGACACGAAGCATACACGTGAGTACATCTATTGTGAGATCCCTTCTCTTTGACTAGAATGCATCCATTGATTTATTTTTATGTAATGTCCCCTATTGGGAATTAACTCAATCTGCCCTAAAATTTTCATTTAGGGTTTAAATATTGTTTTTGGAATGAGAATTGTCACTTTCATGTCCTGGTATAGATCCCACACTAGATCAGTATGACAAGATAAATAAATATATAAGACAATATTTCACAAACAAAATTCCAACTTACTACTATAATACTCGAGATGCACAAATGGTATTTCTTTTGACATTCTATCTATCCAACTTATCACTATTATGGAGCACCAATTGGGAGACCATACTAGGTGCTTTGAGCCATTCCATCTAGCCCAAAAGCATGTGGAATGACACACTTCATTTGGCCTCTCAACCCCACTTGGGTTTCTCTACTGGCGTGGCTTCCTAGCTACTTGCACTCCATATGTACCATGTCTCCCCTCCAAAATGAGATAGCCCAATGGATAAAATCATTAAAGGAATTGTCATGTGTCATAATATACACAGGTAGATGTAGGTTAAGAACATTCAATATAAATGTCAACATCAAGGAATATTTAGTATAAATATCCATAATAAAGAACATTTACTATAAATATCAATGGCAAAGTAGAATAGTCTTCATCAGATGCAAGTTCACTAATTATCATGCAATCTATTACAATACACACCATACCATAGACAAGTATCGGTTCTACAGATAAGTTATATGTATATTCTGAATTTAAATTCCTTTTTTTTCTCAGCCTTTTGATGCTTTGTTCTACTTCTTTGATGCTCTTCACCACCTTAATGAGGGACTATATATATTCATGGGGAGGAACGAATGGTCACAACCTCTTGCTCGAGTCAATGTCATTACTGAAAAGCCGTCTCTTTCCTTAATTTTGTTTTTTTTGATTGGTAATAGGTTTTGAGTTTTTATTAAAAACCAGGAAGAGGTTTTGGCTCGAACCAACGGTGGTTACAATCAGGGAAATCACCTTCCCATTAAAAGCAACGGATCCACAAACTCATAAACAAGCCTAAACTAAGATCCAAATCCCAAACTCCAAAACATATAATCATCAGGATTTACAAACTCTTCCCTTTGTATGAGATCAAAGAGTCATATCAAAGGAGTTTTTCTCCCTTTTCCTTTTAACAACTTGCCAACCCTCTTCCACCTTTACTGCCTCAACCTGCCATCTCATAGAACATTCCTGGGGAATAATCTCCATCGCACCAAAGAAGCAATCCTCTTGCTGACACTAGCCCTTCCCAACCACAGATTCCTCCCCCTTATTGCGAAGATCAAGAGGTCCTCTTTCCTCCCTTCCCTCCGGTGTAGAAACACCTCGTTGCTTCAATTCCTTGTCATTACAGTTCTCAAGGTTGTCACTATTTAGTGGATCAAGAGATTGTTGCAACCCTTTCCCTGTCACAACCTGTGAATGACTTTGTTGTTGCACATTCCTCTTCTCCACTGTGTAATGATCAGTGGTAGCATCTTTCCACCACGACAACATTTTGAATTCTTTGTTTGGCGCATTGACCAGCCAAATGCCCTGTTTGAAAGCACCTTCTGCACCTAAAGGGAACCCCCTCAAAGTCCAAAGGTTGTACCCAACATCCTTTTGAGGTTTTGATCGTTAAAGCTTCAGGGAACCCATTAGAGACATCCATTTCCACCAATATTTGAGCAAAGGTAGAATGCAAAAGGTTTGAGGAGCCATCATCCACCCAAAAAAAATTTCCTAGAGTGTTTCCTATAGCCTCAAAATAGGAATCAAACCAAAACTGCAAAGGGAGATTCAAAAGTCTTGCCCAGATTGAGACCTTATCAAACACCTCAATGGTGGGGCAAAAGGCTGGATGCCAAGGCTTCAACATAAGGGGATATTTATCCTCCCAACACCATTGAAAATCACATAAAATCTTTCTTTTATTCTAAACATTCTCAAGCACCACAATAAAAAAACCCCTTGCAGTAGGGTTGATTTGGACTCTCCCTACAAGGATGGGCTCCCATTGCTCCGAGATCCACTTGTGTAGATCATGCAAACTCAACCATAAGCTCTTGAAACAACTAACCAGGCCCAATTGAGAGTAAACGACCACATTGTGTACAATCTCTTTCTGTCTCCCCTCCTAACTCCACCATGATTGCACTAGTCATAGACTTCACCCTTGTACCCACAAGCCCTACCCCCAGATTGGAAAGGTCCCGTGGAGGGACATGTTGTCCACTGGAGACCTTGGGACCCCTTGCAGGGTCTGCACACCCCTTAACTCCCACAACCTCGTCAAACTAAGCAAAACATACCTTGTTTGTAGGCACCACGCAGCTCTGTAGTTTTCCATGAGGCCAAACAGAGTGTGGAAAGCAAATGTTTCTGCCATGCCCTAACAACTTATCGTTGTGTTCCCTCGCCAAAAGCACCCACCCTGTCCTCAAATGCCTTTCATTCTCTCCTCTAGTCTGAGTGGGACCTTTCACTCTTGCCACCGCGTCTTTCACTCTTGCCACCGCGTCTTTCCCACACAAACTGGATTGCTTTGTCTTTTCATAGATCTGTAGAGAGGGGAAAACCTTAGGAGCCCTGGAGGCACGCAACAGTAACATCGCAGAGCCTTTTTTGAATCCCCATCTCTTTCCTTAATTAATCAGTGACAATTTTTAAGCTAGCTATTATGTTAATATGCTTTAATGCCATTGGTTAGCTTAAACAACTTAATTACTTTTTTCAACATTAACATGCCTTAATGTCACCGATAAAAAAAAAATACGGCTTCTGTTGGCACCCGTTCATATATATACTTGTTGTATCAATGCGGGCTCATGATAGTCCGCCTTGCCCAAGATTGCTTGTGCTCAAGCAATTTCAACTTGGGATGATTGAAAATCTCATCTCCTTCCCACGTAGCATCTTCTTTTAGTAAGCCCTTCCATTTGATCAAGAATTTTGAGAATTGTCTTATGCCTTAATTACTTCTCTCTCTTGTTAAGAACAACTTTTGGTTCCAAAATTAGTTTACCCTCGTCGTCAAGCAGGGGTAACTCTACACAAGGTGACTTGTTGTCCTAGTACTTTCTTTAGTCAAGATATGTGAAAGATCTTGTGGGTACGACTACTCTTGGGTAATTCCAATTTATAAGCCACTTCTCTTATTTTTCTCAAAATCTTGTATGGTCTATAGAATCTGGGCTTTAGTTTTTCCGCTCTGCTTGCCTTGATAGAGGACTGCTTATATTGTTGCAATCGCAAGAATACCAATTCTGCAACTTCAAATGACCTTTCGGTGCGGTTTCAATTGAGTTTTTGCTTGATGCAAGTTAACTTTAAGGGTATTCATAATGTCCATACTTTGCTGTACACAATATCTTGCCCTTGGTAGTCAGCTTTCTTGTGTAATCAAACTTCCGAAAGTAGTTGGTTCATACCCATACAATGCTTGGAATGGACTCATCTTGATTGACATGTGATGAGTGGTATTGTAACAATACTCATCAAGAGGCAACCATTTTATGCAAGTGTTTTTCTGGCTTGTAACATAATTTCTCAAGTACCCTTCTATCCATCTGTTAACAATTTCAGTTCTTCCATCCGTTTGAGGATGATAACTCGTGCTAGGTGTCAGTTCAGTTCCTCTTAAGTGGAAGAGCTCTTGCCAAAATAGGCTAATGAATTGACTGTCTTCATTACTGACAATGTTTCTTGGGAGACCATGTAATTGAAAAAGTTATTTGAAGAATATTTTTGCTATCTATGGAGCCCGATTGTAATATGCTGCCCTGTTTGGGTCTTTTTTTTTTTCAAAGCTTGAAGAGAGAATATAGAATATAATTGAAGGGTAGATGTATATTGCAAATAAATAACAATAATAATATGCTGAAAACCTTTAAACTTAATCACCCAAAATCTGTTACAATTCTGAAAATGAAATAATATTTTGCAATCTATGAATACCCAGATGATTAAATCAGATTATAAGCACAAGTTCAACATACCCATTTGCTGGAAATGAATATAAATGTTTGCAGCAATTACAATCAGCAAATACAAAGGGTTTCAAACCCTAGCTTGCATCAATACATCACCAAAATGCCACAACTGGAATTGTTATGCAGCAACAACAATAAATACAGCTATGAATACACTTGCCAGACCCCCCAAACTTCTCACAATTGCTGCTATAAATCAGATCTGCAATATTCACCGCTGAAGATTGAGGTAATTACTCCCAATAAACTCCAAAGTGACTCATGTAGTGAAGCCACTCCCAATCCTCCATATTGTATCTCTCAACATGGGGAATGTCGCTTGTAAGGGTTTCCGTCCTCACAAACCAGCAAGAAGAAGCACAAACTCCTTCAGAACCAAAGCATAAGCAATAACAATATTCAACTCAACATGCTCAAAAAGAGCTCTTCAATCTCTTTTATAACATTCTCAAGAGAATTTATTCATTCACCTTGCCAATGTGGGGTAAACAAAATCATGTTTTGCCTTTCCCTAAATTTTTGGGATTTTGTTTTCCCCCTATTTTTTCGCGATTCCTATTTTTCCGCGATGTTTTTTTTTCTTTAATCTTAAGTCCTCAAATATTTTTTTATCACACATGTGTTATTAAATAAAGGGATTAAAAATATTTTCCACTTAACTATAGTCCCGAATTAACAAAGTTAAATATTTATATTTAACTTTATAAATTAACTTTATTAATGCATAAATAAATCATATCAATGATAATATAATTCTTCTGTCGATATTAAACATTTATCATTCACATGTCATCATCACTGAAGGTCCCGACCATGCCCAAAATGACTTACTATAAACAGCAAGTATGCCCAAAACTACATCCAGACACCTTGGATCGACCTGCGACTGAAACTGCCTAGGCCAAATGGCCTCAAAGTCCCATCAATGTCTTGGTTAGCCTACAAGACCATGGAGAAATAGGCTAACGACAAACTCATACAACTTGTGCTATAAAGGGGACATTACACAGATGTTCAATAGATATTGACATGAAATGTGCGTACTTGATGAGCTGATCTAGCACTACAAAGATGCAATCTTTCCCTTGGACTTTAGGTAACCCTGTTATAAAATCCATAGAGATACTTTCCCATTTTTGATCTATTATGGTTAAGGGTTGTAGAAGGCCTGATGGATGATTTTGTTCCATCTTGTTTCTTTGGCATACCATGCTTTCTTGTACATGTTTCTTGACACCTTTCTTGAGTCCTTTCCAAGAGAATCTCTCCTGCACTTGTTTGTAAATCTTATAGTACCCTTGGTGGCTTGATAAGGGATTTTCATGATACTCTTAAGGATCTTAGTCTTGATTTTCGAATTGGGCACTAGTAATATCTTATTTTTTATATAGGATAAGTTCGTCCACTACTTCATACTCTTTAGTAGGCAAATTTTCTTCTTAGCTCCCACTGGCCTATGGATCTTTGGCATATTTTGCATTGATATCATCCTTCCATTTTGCGACAATACTTGTGAGGGTGTTCACATGGGGTTGTCGTGACAACGCATTTGCTACAACATTATTTTCTCCTTCACGCACTCAATGTCAAAATTGTAAGTTTGTATTTTGCTTACCCATTTCTGGTGCCTGTCATTTAGGTCCTGATTCATGAAAAATCTTAAACTATTGTGATATGTCTTGACACTGAATCTTCCGCAAACCAAATATTGCTGAAAATTGGCCAAGGCAGGCATGATAGCTGGCATTTCCTTATCATAGATTGATTAGTGCCTTTCTGTCCTGGGGAGCTTACGATTTTAATTGCAATAGGATGCTCGTTATGCCTAAGGACGACTCCAATTCCTTTGATGAAAATGTCACACTATAGTTTGAAGGGTAATGTGAAATCAAGGATAGCTAGCACTGGGCAAGAACTTATTGCTTCGTTTTATCTTTCGAAAGCTTGTTGAGATTCTTCATTCCACACGAAAGCCCCCTTCTTGGTTAAGTTTGTGAGTGGGGAAACTATTTTAGGCTAATGTGAAATCAGGGATAGCTAGCACCGAACAAGAACTCATTGCTTCTTTTAATCTTTCAAAAGCCTTCTGAGATTCTTCATTCCATATTAAAGCCCCTTTCTTGGTTAAGTCTGTGAGTGGGGAGGCTATTCTAGAGAATCCTTTCAAAAAGCGTCTACAGTTATGCATAGTCCCACAAAACCCTTAGTTGTGTTAAGGTTTTGGGTCTTGGCCATTCCTTAATGGCTTTGATCTTTTCTTTGTCTACACTCGCCCCTGGCTTATTGATCTTGTGGCCTAGGTAGAGGATTGCTTCCATTCCAAATTTGCATTTTGAGGCTTTGGCATACAAAGACCCTTGTTCTAGGATGCTTAGGACTTCTTCAATGTGCTTGAGATGCTTCTCCCATGTCCAACTATAAATGAGGATGTCATAAAAAATATGAGTAGGAATCTCCTTAGTTGTTCTTGAAATATGTGGTTCATGCACGATTGAATGGTTGCTGGGGCATTTGTTAGTCCAAATGGTAGGACTAAAAATGCAAAATGCCCATAGTTATGTCAAAAAACAATTTTAGGGATGTCTTCTTTCCTCATCCTTATTTGGTGATACCCTAATCGTAAATCAATTTTGGATAAGTATTTGGCTCCATGAAGTTTGTAGATTAGTTCCTCTATTCTGGGTATGGAGTATTAGTTCTTTGTGGTTTTCTTGTTTAAGGCTCTATAATCTATGCACATTCTCATGGCACTGTATCTTTTCTTAACGAGCACCACAGATGATGCGAAAGGACTAGAACTAGGTTGAATATGTCCCATTTGGAGTAGTTCTTTAATATTTTTTTCAATTTCTTCTTTGAATTTTTGAGGGTGTTGGTATGGTGTGGTGATCATAGGTTTCACCCATTGTTCCAATTCCATCGTATGTTCAAATCCTCTTTTTTTGGGGGTAGCCCTAGGGGAATGTCATCAAATACTTTCTTATATTTTCTCAAGACTAGTTGGATGCCAATGTGGATTTCTTTGCCATGTGTGGAGGTCTTATCTAGGATCATAGATTGGGCAGCCCACTCTCCTTGCCCATGTCTAAAGATTCTTTCCATTCTTTTGTAGGAAACTATTTTCGGGGAGTTGTAGGGTAACCCTTCCAAGGTGATTTCTTGTCCCTGATGCTGGAAATGAATTTTTAAGTTAGGAAGATCAAACTTGAATCATCCTAGGGAGTATATCCAAGGAGCACCTAACATTATGTGGACGTCTAATGGTACGACATGTAAGTCCTCTTTAATGGGGTGTTTCCCTAACTTGATCTCTTTTTGTGGAACTATTTTAGTACATCTAACTAGACTTCCTGTGGTTGTGGTTACCGTGAATCCGTTAAAGTCTTTGGTTTTAGCATCATTTTTGCAACTAATCTTTCATCAACAAAATCGCGGGATGCCCCACTATCCACTAGTGCGATAGCCTTCTATCCTTTAATGGTGCTTTTGATCCTAAATGTATGGTGCTTGGAGGCTTGAGCAATGGTGGCCATCCTGGGAAGTATATCCAAGGAGCACCTAATATTATGTCAACATCTAATGAAACTACATGTAAGTCCTCTTTAATGGGGTGTTTCCCTAATTTGATCTCTTGTTGTGGAAGCATCCTATGGAGTATATCCAAGGAGCACCTAATAGCATGTCAATGTCTAATGGTACTAGGTGTAAGCCCTCTTTAATGGGGTGTTTCCCTAATTTGATCTCTTGTTGTGGAAGCATCCTAGGGAGTATATCCAAGGAGCACCTAATATTATGTCGACGTCTAATGGTACTACATGCAAGTCCTCTATAATGGGGTGTTTCCTAATTTGATCTCTTGTTTTGGAACTATTTAGTACATCTAACCAGAGCTCCTATGGTTGTGGTTGCTGTGAATCCTTTAATGTCTTTGGTTTATAGCTTCATCTTTGCAACTAATCTTTCATCAATGAAATTGTGGGATGTCTTTCTGTCCCTTGATGGTGGTTTTGATGCTGAATGTACGATGCTTGGAGACTTGGGTGATGGTGGCCATCATTTTTTGCTCTTCATCTTCATACCTTATCCTCTTGTTAGGGTTTTCTTTAATCTCTTCGTCATCGTTTATTTCTATTTTATGAGCTCAGCCTTCTTTTCCACACATGTGTCCAAGTTCCCAAGATTCTTCACCTTTGAAGCACAAATTCTCTCTTTAGGTCGTCTCATCGTTTTTGAGTCTCCCTCTCAGCATACATGTCTAGCTTCCTTTCTTTCCTTACATTTGAACCATAATCCTTTTCTCAAGCATTCCCTTTTTCCCTTGTAGGATAGGAGAGAATATTGTCCTTCATCTCTTTTATGGAAAGGTTTGGTATGAGTATTGGAATATTGACTTCTGGTAGGGTATTTGTCTCTTGTGGGGGTGGTATCCATATTTAATGCTTTTTGAATTGCATCCTTAAGTGATGAAGGGTTAAGAGCATTTACTAAGCAACGAATGGAATCCTTTAGTCCTTGGACAAATAAGTAGGCTAGACTTCTTTGGGATACTTTAGGTACCATTACGGAAAGCTTTTGGAATAGAGTGACATACTCTTCCATAGTTCCTTTTTGCCTTAGTAATGTGAGTTCTCTACAGTACCATTTGGGATGTTTTTGGTCAAATCTTTGGATGAGCTCTTGTTTGAACTCATTGTAGGTAGTTATGTACCAGTGATCTTGAGTGATGAGACCATGATGCCACCAATAATGGGCTGTCCCTTCTAGGTGGAGTGGCAAAATTTATGGTATTTTCTTTGGTCATTGGGCTAAGTGTAAGGTAAGTCTCCAATTTTTGGAACCAAGAACATGCTATTGTCTTCCTTGATCCATCAAATTTGGGGAGGGTCATCTTGCTAATCCTTTCTTTAAAGTCTTTGTCGGGTTGCCCTTTCGTTTTCTTCTTAGGGATAACTTCCATTTTGACATCATAGTAGTCCTTAAAAGGGACATTTCTCCTCATTTCAAGGTCAAGCCGTATGTTTTCGCAATTTCATCAATACTATCCTTGGGTGGGGCATTTGCCTCCACTTCTTCCATGTGTTCCTCCCTAGGTAAGAAAGGAGGTCTTGTTGGCCTAGTGTTAGCCACCCTTGGGGAAGTGTTATTATTGTCGGAGTGGTTTGAGTTAGTTTTCCTCCCATTGGGTGGGTTGGGTGGAGAATAATTACTTATATGTTGAATGACTTGTAGGAGAAGCTAGGTGGTTCTTTCATTTCTCTCATTTTGTTCCATGAGAGCTTGAGTGGTTCACTCTATGAAGCTCCTCAATGTGTTGCTCCTCTGCTTGCTCATGGTGTTGTTTGATGTAGGAGGGGTGACGGATGCAAGCTTCCATCTCTTTCTTTTTAAAGCCCTTTGAGCCCTTGAGTTAGATTGCATCAACTATTTCTTACAAGGTGGTAGGATTATGCTTTGATACCAATTGTAATGTCCCCTATGGGGACTTAAACTCAATCTGCCCTAAAATTCTCTTTTAGGGTTTAAATTTTGTTTTTGGAATGGGAATTGTCACTTTCGTATCTTAGCATATAGATCTTGCAACCAGATTAGTATCACAAGATGAATAAACATATAAGACAATATTACACACAAAAATCCAACTTACTATAATACTTGAGATGCACATATGGGATTTCTTTTGACATTCTAAGTATCCAACTTATCATTATTATGGAGCACTAGTTGGGAGACCATACAAGGCGCCTTGAGCTGTTCCACCCTGCCCAGGAGCATGCAAAATGACACACTCATCCAGCCTCCTAGTCCCACTTGGGGTGTCTCTACCGGTGTGGCTTCCTAGCTACTTGCACTCCTTTGTATGTATTATGTCTCCCCTCCAAAATGGGGTAGCCCAATGGATAGAATTGTCAAAGGAATCGTCATATGGATGATAATATATACAAGTCAACAACAAGGAACAACAACAAGGAACACTCAGGTTAAATATCCATAATAAAGAACATTTACTTAAATATCAACAAGGTAGAATAGTCTTCATCAGATGCTAGCTCACTAATTATGATGCAATCCATCACAATACACAACATACCAGAGACAAGTATCGGTTTTGTAGATAAATATATATGTATATTTTGATTTTATATTCCTTTGTTTACTTAGCCTTCTGATGTTTTGTTCTACTTCTTTGATGTCCTTCACTACTTTAATGATGAACCATATATATTCATGGGGAGGAACAAATGGTCACAACCCATTGTTGGAGTCAATGTCATTTCTGAAAAGCCGTATCTCTTCCCTTGATTAATCACTAACAATTCTTAATGCTAGTAGTTATGTTAATATGTCTTAATGCCATTGGTTATCTTAAAATAGCTTAATTATTTGTTTCAACATTAACATGCCTTAATGCCATCAATTAGAATAGAATATGGATTTTGTTGCTACTCCATATATACACTTGTTGTATCATTACGAGCTTGTGACATTTTGTGCTGCAGGCTGGTATGATCAAAGGAGAAAGAAAGAAGTATTTGAATCTTCAACATGCAAGTGCATCAAAAGGTTTGTTAGGAGCTAGGAAGGGGGCCTAACCTCACCTTACTACTCTCATGAGTTGGGAAGGGGGCCTGATTCCACCTTGCCGCTCATAAGCCACTTAGAGTTAGAAAGAGGGCCTGACCCCACCTTTCTACTCCCATGAGACGAGAAGGGGGCGCCTTGCTTCTCATAAGCCACTTTGAGCCAAAAAGAGGGCCTAACCCCACCTCTCTGGTCTCATGAGCTAGGAAGGGGGCCTAATCTCGCCTTGCTGCTCAGAAGCTACCTAGAGCTAGAAAGAGGGCCTAACCCCGCCTATATGCTCCCATGAGTCGTGAAGGGTGACTAACCCTGCCTTGTTGTTCATAAGCCACTGAGAGCTAGAAAGAGGGCCCAACCTTGCTCTTTTGCTTCCATGAGCCAGAAAGGGGTTGTAACCTTGCATTGCTGCTCATAAGCCAGTTAGAGCTAGAAAGAGAGCCTAGCCCCTCCTTTTAGCTCCCATGAGCCAAGAAGGGGGCCTAACCCCACCTTGCTGCTCATAAGCCACTTAGAGCCAAAAGAAGGGACTAACCCCACCTTTCTGCTCCCATGAGCTGGGAAGGGGGCCTATTCTTGCATTTCTTCTCATAGATGTGTCATAAGTTTTCTCCAATATGCTTCAAACATTTGGTCAATATGTCCCATAGTTTTACTCCAATATGCTTCGAAACAAATTTGAAATATTCTTCATATTTCTCTACTCTAGGAGTGCTCTAGATCTGCTCTAATATGCTTATGAAGTCCCTTTCGATTTTCTCATAACCCTCTTTTACATCTGCTCTTAACTCTGCTATAAATATGAAAGATATTTGTTAGTTGCTTCAACTACCGTTTGCCCCTCAGGCTGGCAGGAATGATGCTCTAATACCAATTGTAATGCCCCCAAATTGGGATTAACCCAATTACTTGTAGATTGCTTAATTGGCTGTATGGCCAAATATTCTTACTAAGATCAAATCTCCTTGATCAATTTATTCTTATTCTGTTCAATGCCTTTCCTTGATGTTTAAAGGAAAGATAACACTTCATACTTGCTGTTCTATTCTGCTTCAAGTCTGCCTTTGACCTGCTTTTATTTATAATGTCCCCTTCAATGCTTGGAATGAATTTTCCTTTATACCTAATTGGTGGAAGGGTCACTACCTTTCATAAGAATTGAGTCACCACTTTTCATTGTTGCCTTTGAGAATTATGTATTATTCCCCAAATTGGTCTCCCCTTTTTATCTCCTCAAATGAAACATTCTCCCCTTTATATCCTCCGATGTGAGGGAGAGTCACACCTCTTTATAATGGTCACAACCTTTTACAATCACCACCCTTCAAAAGGGTCACAACCCTTTATCATTGCTGCCCCTTTGAAAGAGTTACTTCCTTATCCACTTCTCGTTCCTTTCTTCTTCCATGAATGCCTCCTCAATTCCTTTGCTCCATTCTTTCTTCCTTCCTCCATATATCCCCCTTTTAAATGAAGTTCTCTTATCTTCCTTTTATATCTCATGTTTGAGGGAGTCACAACTTTTAGTTGCATTCCTTTTGACCATTCATTAAACTTAACTAAATTTTAATTGTGTTATATTTTAATTTTATTCTTCTATATTTTAATTTTAAATTTCATTTTTATTCTTTCATATTTTAATTTTATTATAATTGTTTATTATTAAGTCCCATTTCAAGAAGGGGTGATTACTATTGTTCAATGTAAACAACTAGAACAAGCACTTGCACTATTTTGGCAGATCCAACGTATGGAGTGTTGGATAGATTTATTTCCTTGGCATGGAATATGATCTAGAACTTGGTTCTCTTTTTCTAAGCCTACCTTACTTTTAGTGAGGCAATTGAACTCTTCCTCAAAACAAGTTAGTTGGCAGGACTTGGTAAAAATTCACTCAACTTGGTGATGCTTGATATTACTAGGCAACAACTTGCTCAATAAAAACTTACAAGGGATAAAAAGTATTCAAAATTTTGAATATTAGGTAATTCTTTAATGCTCAATTTTGAGTGAGATTTTGACTAAGTGGCTTGTAATGTCCCCTACTGGGACCTTACTTTATTTACCTTAAAATTTCCAATTAGGGTTTAAATTGCAACTGAGAATGGCAACTTGTAACGTTCCTTACTAAGAGAATGCCAATTCCCACTAATTTACATGCAACATTATGCATTGAAATCATATTATATTAAGAAGTAAGAACAATCACTAATTTATAATACAAACTTAAGCCCTAATTCTTTACTCTTATCCTAATCACTAAACCTAAGATAGATGGTAGAATAACTGTGACTAGGGCGCAAGAGCAGTCTACAAGTCGGTTCCCTCAAGGTTCTACCCATATTGAGACCCTCTCGACATGTGACCAAATTACTCCGCCACTCCCTTTACAAACTCCCTATCCTCTTAGTTGTATTAGTGAGTGATTAAGGAATTGGCTTAGTATATATTAATATCTTTTATATCGCAAATATAAGTATAGATGTAATGTCCCCAACCAAGAGGCTGTAATTTGCAACGATTAACATACATTACTACGCGTTGAAACCAATTCAATTCAGGAAAATAATGAATAGTTCATAATTCATTTGGTAGTTAACATATTTAAGCCTCGATTCCTTACTTCTCTCCTAAATTGAACCCTACGGAGGATGTGGGTTTACTTGTCATAGGGCGCTTGACACCAATCTACGAGTAGGTTCCCTCAAGGCTTTAGGACCCCGTCCCTATATCATCTCGGGATTCACTTACCATGTGTGGTTTTACTCTGCCTCTCCCTACACAACACCAACTTCCTCTTAACGTGCTTTAGCAAGTGATTAAAGAATAGGCTATGCATATATTAATGTCTTGTATTATGAAAAATTGATGCAGTCAAGCTTAGAGGATCCAATAAAGGACTGTCCAAACTTGCAGCCAACAAGAAGAACAACACAACGGAAACACAACAACACAGGGTATGGCAACTCATATCAAATTCTATTCATTTTCAACTTCAATTACATTCAACATGCCGGGCTGTAAGGCCTTCCTGGTTAGGGCCAAATACAATGAAATCACACTAAGATCTAACACTGAGATCTTCTGCAAGCATCAGGCCATTTATCTTCTGCCAATACACAACTCACTACAAGCTTCAGCTCCACCTTCCAAACTAGTCCAGATCTGTGACACACCACACAACAACCTGGTAGGAACTCCAAGACAGAATCTAAACTTGTGCTCGCAAGCCACCAAGCAATCTTCTTACGTCCTAAGCCAACATGCTACTAGCTCTTCAAGCTTCCTTCCACTATCTCAGATCTGCAGATCTTCACAAGAACTCTTCCAGCTCTTCTTCTACTCCTCTATCCTCTACCTAACACTCTTTATTTATACAATCTTGCGACAAGTCGGCATTACAAAAGAAATAAATCACAAACACAAGTCGACACCAAGAACACAACACCCAATGTGTTCTTCACTAGTCGGCTTGCAACGGTCATAAAATCCACCAGATTTGGGTCCACACAATCTCCAAAGAGAGATCCCACATAAATGCTGCGACCCAAATTAAATGCATAAGTCGGCCAACAAATCCAAGCCATCAAACCCATTCGGTGAAACAGACCATTGAGCAACAGACATCCACTCGGTGAAACTACCGAGCAACCGTAAGAGACATCGAGACCCGTCGGTCACACCGAGCCACTGCCAACAACCGAGTCATGTCGGTGAAGCAGTACCAACACAAGTAACCGAGCCCATCGGTGAGCCAACACCTCCAACCGAGCACACACCACAGTTACCGAGCAGCTTAACACCGAGACCGAGCAACCAGCCACCGAACCAACAACAGTGACCAAGCAACCTTCAACCGAGTACTCCAACCGAGAACTCCATCCTTCAACCGAGCTCCAAAGCAACCAAAAATCTGGCCAGAACAGATTTGCCAAGAACCTCAGATGCCCCTACATCAAAAATATACATATATTCATATAACTATATATATAATTATAATTCTGATCTTATTTTATATATATATATAATACATATGATGTCTTTTCATCCTTAATAGAATATATACAGCATTCCCTAAATGAGTATCTAACTCAAATATTTTACAGCCTTATTTTCTGTCACACCATGCTTACAGCATAGTAAATGATTTATTTTCTCCATCTTCATCGAAGATAATCCTTCATCTTATTCTCGCTTATGACCTTCCCATTTTCCTATTTGATGCCCCCTCATGATTGAGTTCTATCTTCATTTTATATCTTTCATATTTGATGGGTCACAGTTCTTAGAATATCATTCTAGTGAAGAGGCATGACTGGTCTAATAATGATCGTTTGTTTGTTATTTAATCAACTTTGACTTAATTAAAGTCATCACACCTCATAACAATCGGTTCATGGCAACATCACACTTAATGAAATCTTATCTAACCACTATTCCATTAAAGTCGCTATTGTTGAAGACTTAGTTTCCACTTTAATTGCTGTTTGTATTATCGCTTTCTCCAATATCACATATTACTGACATAACAATGTTATTTCTCCACTTGATTAATTACTGGTTTTAAATTGCCAAAATATATATGTTCATTGGTTCCATATATAAACCATTGAACTTGATTGCAAGATATTATATATTTTATGGAAATATATTCACTGACATGTAATGTTTCTCTTTGATACTTAAATATTACTATTTTGCTAATTATGATTGTCCGTGTTTACTTGCTGATTATTTTTAGCAAGGCTGCTATGTGTTAAGTTAGACTTGGTCAGAGTGTAGGACAGGTGTGATTGCTATTAGATAGCCAAATGAGCCTCAAGCAGCTGAAACTCATGTATAAGAATGTAGCAGAAGACAGTTAAATTCTGTTCCTCCACATCACTTTACACCATTACCTCTATGGGCTTCTTGCTTCCCCTCCTTGGCTGTATATACTAATTTCTTGACCACTTATGTCGGTGATCCCTTGTTGTCCTGTATTTCTTTGGTTTTGTTCTTCCCCTTTGCGGGACCTTTCCAGGTTTCTCTTCCAAGAACTTACTATTGTAAACTGCTGCTCTTGTAAGTCCCATTGAGCTTGTTTTGGTCATCTATGGACATTAGTTTCTTTATTTCTTTCCATAATACGACTTTTGGAAGATCCATAGTTCATTATATGAATAATATAAGTAGTGCATCACGTGAAATGTATGCTATGTTACCAAATACAAACTTTTGCAATGGTTGTCTTAAGGAAAAGTGTTTCATTAGATATCTTTCACTAATTTGTTGGTTGATAATGTCTTGTAGTAGTTTTTGTTATTAATTTGTACTTTTGTTAAGCTACTTTTCAGTGTTCCTTGGGGATGCATCCTTGTAAGGGTCTAGGTGACTTCCTTGATGTCCTAGTGCTTTGTGGACTAGGAGGGGATGCAGCCCTTTTCAGGATGCAACAGCTTGCTTCATTTGATGCATAAAATTATAAAAGGCTAACTTATAAATGGAAATATGCTAAAGTATCCTACAAAGCTAAAAAGGGGAGAATTGTCATTGCAAATTCAGCACATTATATTTACTTTTTAATATTTCAGCGACTTTTAGTTTGTCTAATTTATTTTAACAGTAATCCCCCAACTGTTCCCTAAATTTGGGAATTTTTTTGCATCTCTGAAATTGCCCTCATGTCTCTGCACTCCTCTAGCCCAAAATTTGGAGATCTTTCTCCACTATTTGTCTTTTGTTTAAAAGTTCCTACTCACTATCACTTATTGAAAGGATCTAGCACAATTATAAAAGCAATAGCTTTGTTTATCTCTAATTTCATATTGCAAAATAAATTTGTGCATTTGTTTTGGTAGATCACATGTAAACAATGTTATATTTTGTTAGGTACAAAATTGTTGAAGGGGAGCATATACTTTGGAATGACGTGTCTAGGCCTTATAGGGAAACAATTCGTGCTTTTTTAGTGTATTTTCAAAATCAGGTACAATTTTCAAATCATTTTTAGATTCTTTATATGTATTCATGACTATTTGCATGACATTGCATCATCTAGTATCATAAAGGATGTACTAAATGAACTAAATTTACAATTTTGCCTCATTGAGTTGCTGTATTCAGTTACTTTGATCATTTTTGTATTAGAAATAGAATAATGAAATTCATTCAGTTGCAGTTCTAATTGGTAACAATTAGTTTGCATGCTAATGATACAATTCAATACGGAGCATTGTTTGCAAACTAGGACTTGACAAAACAGAAATTTCCAATTTGACAAAACTTGGCAACTTAAAAAATACTTTAATTAAAAAAAACATCAATTTTTATGTAAAATAGAGCTACAAAATTTATCAAATAGGTTTGGTGGGGGTTTGGGGGTAATGCGCCTAGTGGAGTTGAGGGGCAGGGCCCTTGATAGGGGTTTGGGGGCAGCATCCCTAGTGGGGTAGAGGTGCAGAAACCCTTGTGGTAGTTTGGGGGCAGCCCACATGAAGACCTTGGAAACCGCATAGATCTTCATGGTGGACGCCATTTTCACAATTCTTAAAAATAAAAAAACTGTGTATTTTAACTTCGATTTGCACAACAATACTCAAATAAATTTTATAACTTGGGAACCAAGTCCATCTGACTATGATCCACCCAAGACAAAAAAACTCTTTTTAGTCAACAAGGCCTTGGGGAACCTATTCCATCCCTACATCGACCAAATCCAAACAGTGACACAAAAGATTGAAACCAAGAAAAAGCATAAGATTAATTATCATAGACACGGGAATTTCTAGCCTTGTTTGAAACTCATTTGCTTGAAACTTTCTCAGCACCACCGCCATGTACCAACGCTTTAGTCCGACCCTCCAACGCTTCGCTTGGAACAAAGAGTTGACATGTTTTTCGATCATGTGTATACCTGAGTTGAATGCTTGGGATCCGTTCAGCATTCTCAGAGACCTGACACAAGACCCCCTTCATCAGCAATGGCATAGAGAACAAATAGGAAATCCCAAGTTTACCTTACTGTTCTGTGGCAACGGGATGTATACTGCCATAGCCTAATCGGCACAAAAGTCTAACAGCTCTTGGTGTTGGTTAAACATTGTGAGGCTCTCTGAAAAACACTTACTGTTTAATGGTGCTTCTTGATGTAAAATCTCTGCACAGTTTACATCCAGAGGCTTTATTGAACACTATTATGAACAAGGGAAATATCATGTAACACACACCTCTATTTTTTTTCTTTAATGTTTTGCCAAATAACTTAACCTCAATCAACATGAAATGTTAAACTGTAAACATCACTGCTGTAGTAACTGTTATATCATTCCACCATGATAATGAAAGTCTCCTGCTGATGTAAATTTCTGAATTGAAGTGTGACAATGCTCTTTTATAAATTTGGGCTTTGAACAGGCATAACAATAACAATAAATGCATTACCTGCTGTCATAAAGGTCTGAAAAGTACACTAAAATATATATTATCACTACTATTCAGTGTTTGGAAGATAACAATAATATATTTGAGACATCATTACATGAAGAGGATAAGCATAAAAAATTACAATCGGAGTACCTTGGAAATATAATCTTTTGGCAATGCACAGGTCTGCTGATAAATAAATCTGAATCATATGTATTGCTGCTGTTGTAGGTCACTCAGTTACAACCCTTTCAACAATGGCCTCAACCAAGATGGGTCTACCCTCTATCATCAAAGAAAATCACATTAAAGAAACTCCAACTGTTCAAATATCCTTAACACACTCAACTACTCAGAAAATACCAAATCCGAGCACAAAATTCGGTCACAGGCCTGCTGGAATGGTGCTCAGAAAACAGGGGCTTTTCATATAAAAATTTAAATTAATTTTATTGACCTTGCTAGGGCTTGCAGATGGTCTCTAATGTTCCTTGAGGTCTAGGCGTCCAAGCAAAAGCAGCAAACTGAGTTCAAAATCTCTCAACACCTCTCCAAAAAGCTCATATGTCAACCAGAAAGCTCTACGACCTGCTAATACTTTACAACCTTAGTATAAAGAGAAACCCCAACTCAAAACTTCATGCCATGGGTCAAATGGTGGTGCCAATAGAGGAAAATACATAAAGGAAGATATCTATTATCATTGCAACCACGAACCAGCTATGGCATCCAATCCAAGGGGTTCAACATTAATGGCAAAAAGGTAGAGCCAGCTCAAGGAAACCTGAGACAAGCTGAAAACCTCCACCATAACTCTCAACAACCTTTGCAAACACACTCTAAACTGAAAACCCAAAACTTCCCTTCAAAATACACTAAAATTTTTCATGATCGTGTAAACCCCAGATCCAAAAACTTCATTATAACCTCTATGTTCCCTGAGTGAAAACACTAGACCAGCTAGGGTGGGTCTCTCACCACCAAAACCTGCAAATTGAATAGGGTTTTTGTCCTTAATGTAACATACCAAACTAACTTCCCAAAATTTTTAACAATTAATTTAATTTAATAGAATAATTCATAAGAATTAAGTTACACTTTAACTATAATAACTGAAGTAACTGCTATCCTATCCTTTTCACATGAACATGAATAATTGAAAGTTTGTTTAATAATTGAAAGGAAAATAAAATTTCTCTAGAATAACTAACTTTACGTGAAATTGAATTTAACTAACAATTTTCCATTTCTTAAATGCCGAAATAAAAGAAATCATTAATTGATATAACTAACAAACCATAAACCATAGAACTTGATAAGCTTGATGGTTCAATCTTGTTTATCTTTACTTCAAAGCTCCTAATCTTCCAGGGAAAAAGAATATCATCAGAGGTTTTAGCTCCCAACCATTGATCTTATAATCTCGACCTTTAACGGTCTTCCGCACAACTTCCTCACGGAAGTGGCCTGGCCCTACATGAGAGATGCAGGCACAGGATCGAATCTTTCATGCCATCCGAGACTTTGTGTAGAACCCAAAAATGTCATAGCCAGTAAGACCTATAGACGTCTTCACCCATGAGAATGACCTTCCTAGCTAGACGTTGCCCCACTGGTTCTAGTGACTGATGGTTACTACTTGTATGCATAGTACCACCTTGCCCAAGGTTTTATAGGTGCAAGCACTGTGCTTCATACTGTCATTGTCGCCGCCAAACTTGTATAAGAGTCCTTTGACTTCTTTAATTAGGTCTCCATGACCTTAAGGACTCGCTGTCCTAAATGGCAAATACATTGCTTAATAGTCCAAGGCCATGTGAACACATACCTTATTCTCGAGGTTGTTCATAATGATCCTGATTTCAAATTCAGTTTATGGTTCAGATTAGACTACATCCTAAATCTTGCTGTGGGGTAACATACCCTTGACATCAAGTAGACAAACATGCCATCCTCCTCAATCTTAGTTCCTTAACTATCAATTCCCAAGGATAGTTTAAATTGCAGCATAAAAGGAATCTGTCTATCCCAATCTTAGAAATTAGTTTCAGTTTAAACATTTGACTCGGTTTCAGATTGATTCTTGATTGCAAATAAACAGTAAAATGCTGATATAAACTGAATGGATTCTTTTCCGTTTTCACTGTTTATGAGGATTCTTCCTCTGGAGCAGATGATGATTCTTTTATAGTTCAGACAAGAGATGATTCCTTGTTTTATTTCTTGAGAGAAAATATGATCATTCGGTTTAAGATGAGTGCAGTCCCATGCAATGCTCAAAACAGGGCATGATTTCTCTTTTGATAAGACATGATTCATTGAGACAACTATTTTTCTTATATGTAGATGCACAATACTCCTTTCGGAAAAGTAGAACAATCAAGAGTATAATTCAGATGCATTGATTACAAATTTGAATCGAATGGGGTATATATAAATATATTTCAATCAGTTAAACATAACAGCATTTCAATATTATACGCAGCTAACAACATTCGAATGATTGCACAACTAGCAAACATGTAACAAATTCACAATGTAAATCACTAAATACGGTTTATGTCTAACTCTTATTTTATCAATATGCAGCAATGAGTATATGGATCATTCTCACGATCGACTCAATCGATTGGTAAGCAATTTGTAACAGTGATACAATGTAAATATAATTTACTACTAAATTCTCTATATCGATTTTGACATTGAGTATATGATCATTTCTGTGATCGAATGAACAACATGCAAATATAAATACATAATACAGCATAGCTTCATGAAGTAGAATATGCCTAGTAAATCTTGATAGAGGATACTCTATCCAAAGACTCTTGCGTGCTATCCCTGGTGGTGCAATGACCCCAGTTAAGAACTGTAAACTGTCACTGTGATGTTTCTCTGATTTGGTAATGATTTCCAAAGGCACAAGATGCAGAGGTGCTAGTTTCCAGTGGCATGAATGATAACAAAAATGAGCCCATATGCATATACCAAGATTGGTCAATCAAGAGGAAGTAACTCCTTGATATCGGGTGGCAAGAAGAGTTACGTTGCCACCCAAGAAGGTATGCCTTTCCGATGAGAAAGATTAATTATAAATTAATCAAAAGTTGGGTTTGAACACTAATATCATAATATAATAATAATAATATCAAGCCCAAGATGCACAAGGTTGCATATGTATTGTGTATACATATGCGCATATATATCTGTTTAAATATATTTTAAGCATACGTGCTATTAACTTAGTGCCAACTTACACTTCACATATTCAATTGCTCAACCATCATAAATACATACACATGGTCGCTTATAGAATTCAACTATACGCATGTCTACGTATGGTTGTGTAAATGACATTCATATACTTTATGATCATTAGCATACACTTATACATTTATCTATATCTACATATATTTGTATATGCTTATGCATATGTTATGTATATACAACTGAACAAAGACAAATGATGAGTTTGCGTTGGTTGTTCCTTTAAATCAATAGGAAAAGATCACAATGCACTTCTATTAATTAAGAGTCATTTATTTTTCTTCAAGAACAAGGTCAAGAGATGACAACTAACCCGACATGACCAAGCCAACTACCTAACCCAAGGCTTGATGACCAAATACTTAGCTATGGATTCCTGCTCGAATGGCATTTCTTACCTTCACCCTGCATCCGTACCTTCTCTCTGTGATGATACTCTTCCCCCATTCATTGGATTGATCAACTCCCGAATCCGTTGACAAGGACTGATTAGTTGTCTTCATCTTCATAATTTTGTTGACAATAAAATATCTCTAGTGTCGTAAAACATTATCCATTCGTGAATTTAATCAACAGGTGAATATTATTGATTTAAACAATCCACATAAATGAAAACATGATCATATTAATCCTAATCCTCTTAATTAAATATCAAAATCCACATAACTAATTGTTGGTGTAATTAATTATTCATCTAATTACACTTTACTTAAGCTTACTTAGGATAATGCATACATAGTGGTGGTACTAAATCTGGTTACTAGGGTTTATTCCTGTTTGTTTTACCCTAATTTACTTTGTCATGGCTGTCTTATGTTTCATTGTTACTTTATCCACTTAAATTGATGGGTCATATTGTCGTAGGCGGGGCCAATATATTATTCCTAGCAAGTTATTTGCTTAAGTCCCACGAAGGTCTTTTATTTTTGCTTTTTGCCTAAGTCACGCCTTAAATTCTTCTGTTGGGTCCCATGTTATGATCAGCTGGCTTGCCACATGTCCTCATGCGATAGAGTTGTCCCAGTCAGTAGGTATGCAAGTGTCAATTATCTGTTGAACATATCATGAAGTAAATCTATGGTTTTCGCTATCGTGTGATCAAAAGTTGCAGGATGTTTACTCATCGTGGTTTCGAAATGATGACATCTGTCCTTAGTCGTCGGTTTTAAAAGGCAAGAAAGTGGACAACAAAGAAGGTACGTGGCAGATTTCCATTGGGTGATGATGGTTAGCTGAGACTCATGACGAAGAGTGACAGGGATAGGTCATTAAAGTTCCGTTTACTTAAAAGGTTATTTTTAGCACATGTCTATTTTACTGCAGATCTTTTACTCAGGTCTTAAAAGGTGCTCAAAAGATAAATAACTTCAAGGAATGATGTGTTGATCACTGGGAGTTAAGGTTGGCATAATTTAAAGGTTTTCGCCATAGCGCAATCAAAAGATGCGAGGACTTTATGCATTGTGCGGTAGCGAGATGTTGCCACGTAGTGATGAAGACAGTGAATTAGAGGGTGGGCCAGTGCTTGGTGATTCAGCGTAACGTGATGACAGAGAGTGCTAGATTGATGCCACATGGAGTTAAGAGTTGATTAAATCTTGCCGTTCATTTTGTCATTTTTAAAGATTGATCCATGGTGGAGATTTAAACTGAGTTTTTCCGTGTTCGGTTCTATCGTGCAAGTGGATGTAAGGTGATACGACTGCAATATTAATATGGAATGTGCCAATGTTATTGTCTTAATTGCGTCTGAGTTTGTATTCGCGAGCGGCAAGGTGGTCTGTTATTGCGAAGATTTGCAGAGATAGCGAAGTAGCATTCCTGGTGTTTTCTAAGTAGTTTGTTGCTGAGGGTGGCATTCTTTAATCAGTAAGTTTTGGTAGCCTTGACTGGTTCTTCTTTAGTCTTTGTTTTGTTTTGCTGTGTGGAGTGTTGTGTTTTGGGTTTCTATTTGTTTCTGAGACTTGGTGTGGAGGGTTTCGAAGGTGAAGTGACGTAAGGAGTCAAGGGTTTAGTTTTTGGGTAGTCATGGCGCCATTAAGGAAACACTCTGGGAAGGTAGATTATGCAGAAAGGAATCCATTCGATGACTTTCTAGACATGTTTCCCGAATCAACAAATGATTGGGGTGAAGCTAAGAAAATAGTTTAGGGGAGAAAATTTGCAGAGGGGTTATTCGATAAAGCTCAGGTTTTAACTGATGCTATTGTCCCCGAAACTGATTTAAATATGATTTTACTATGGTTCGGGCAGAGAAAGGCGCAATCCTCTTCTTGCAACGTATGGCAGTATGATCTGGGAAAATTGGTAATGCCAAGTGTTTTTATGGATGTAGATTTGTTAGTGGCTATTGTAGATAGATATGACCCTGTGTTTAAGGTGATTAAGGATAATGGTGGCGATGTAATCCTTAGGGTTTGCAGGGAAGAATTGCAGGAATTATTTGATTTATATGAGCCATCCCCCACTCTGGAGCCTATTGATTTTCATGATTTGGAGCAGAAATACCAAGCTCAGAAGAGTTACATCAGAAGTGTGTTGATGCTTGCACATTTGGCTGTGATTGGAAAGGATAAATTTTTTATTGGCCCTAGAACTAAAGAGCCTTTCAAGGGAGAGGCATTCAATCCTATGTTTCTTGCAGCATTTTACTGTGTCAAGTTCTTGGCTTACACCCCACAGATGTGATCCCAGTTGAATACATGTATATGGCTATTCACATTAGACAACCCCACTTTCATGTAATATATGATTTTGCTCCGTACATTGTAGATAAGATACATGAAGGTCTACAGGGAATTAAGAACAGAAAACTAGAGGCTCCTTTCTTTTGGTATTCTATGTTAATGACATGTTCTTGGCAAAACATGTTGACTTCTTTGAGGAAACCATGGTATTGAGAAGAGAGAAAGATGGTGTTCAATTGCCAGTACAGTTGTGGAGCACTGATATGTCATGGGTTAGACCTGAGGCTAGCTTTGTGAGATTTGATAATTGTTTTGCATCAAGATTGATAACCAAGTTGCAAGTGAATCCACCAAGGATTCCTAAGATGTTGCATGAAACAATTAGACCTTTGGAGATGGCTCCTAATCTGAAGATTATGCACAATTGGGGTGATATTTACCCTTATCTTGCGGCTATAGTGATCAGACTATATGGTTTCAGTGGAACTCCTCATGTGTTACCTTATCAGGTTCCCTTTAGGGTTGGATTAACTGAATTCTTATGGCAAATGAGTTGCATTCAGGAGTTGTCTGGAAGAGGAAAGGGAACTATTTTCCCAGATTTCATAATTGTTCATTATTATTACATTTCAAAAGGTGGATGGAAATATTTGGATAAAATTCTTGAGCCCTATCATATGGGTGTCAGTGTGATGAGAGTTGCTGATCTTGAGGATTTCTTTAGTATCTTTGTAACAGAGTTGGTAGAAGAAAGAGGGAGTATCAATTCCATTATCTTGAAGATATCATTAGAAATGAATTTGTTTTGTGTGAGCAAGAATTCAAAAAATAAAAATGGGTAGCCTATAAAAAACTGCTGGATAGTGTTCATGAAGAAGAACCAACTTATGATCCTTTAAAGGATTTCAAACCTTCTGGGAAGAAAGTAAAGGTTCTGTTTGATCATTTCCAAGAAATTATGTTGGCTTTACATGAAAAATGGGACAAAGTAAGATCACCCCCAAAAGAGATAGCTGCATAAAAGGGTGTTTCAGTGTAGAGACGAAAGATCCAGATCAAGGCAGGTTATATATATAAACCGATGTTGCAAAACAAGCAGTCACAGAGTGACACTCTTAGGGAGGGTCAAGTTTTAGCAAAAAGACCAACGTATCGACCAAGATTTGTGCCTAATCTTTATCAAAAAACAAGAGAGCATTTAGGAGATGAAGAAGATGAGATAAATAGAAGTCAGCCTGCTGAGTCTCCGCAAAGCAATGACTTTTACACTACATGCCCTTTGAGTGATGAAGAATTTAATGACGAGATACCTGAGTTTGTTGAGGAGGTAAAAGGAAAAAGAAAAATCCAAGATGTTTCCACTTCTCCTTCATCATCAAAAAAGGTTAAAACATGTACCTATTATTGATCTAGATGAATTTGCAATCAAAGATTTACCTCTAGGGTCCCCAGTTGTATCTCCAAAGGCTCAATCTTTGGATTCTCAAGAAAAGATGGTTGCAGAGCAACTGCTTGAAATGCAGGAGCAGGGGACTGTGGTTATAACTGAAGATGAGGTCCAATCAGGTATGCTCACGGTTCCACCTCCATTAGAATGGGATGTTAGTGTTGCTGAGGTACAAGGAAAAGTGGTGGATGAGGTAAGTAGAGTTGCATGCAATCAATATTTATCTGATGATGCTTTTGTGAGAGAGGCCTTTTATACAGTTTATATGGGGCACCAAGCTTGAGGAATTCAAGATGAAAGTTGAAGAACAACAAGCTTTAGAGCCTAGTAAGGATAAGAATTTAATTGAAAATGAGATTAAGGATGGAATAAACAAGCAAATCCAAGCAATTACTCCAGAAGAAGGGAGAAAAATGGTTGAAGATGCAAGGGTTTTAATACTTCCAAAATGGGACATTGCTGATTCTTTTGCCTTTTATGCTATTAGAAAAGAAAGCACTCCAGTATACCAATTAGAAGATGAGGCCAAAATGGCATTGAAAGGGGCAGTTTTCAGCAAGGATCATGTTGCTCTGGTTATTTGGTCATTATCGCAAGGTGAAGAGAGAAATAAAGATAATGTTGCTACCTCCAGTTTTAGAGGAGGATTGATTATGAAGAGGGTTACAGATACCTCTGGTACTGAAGCTGCTGACCTTACACATAGTACAACTGAATTGAATAAGGCAGTGGCTGAGAAGGAAAAAGCAGAAAAGGAGAACTATAAAAGATTGTATGAAGAACTTGCTGTGGCTTATGGTGTCCTTGAAAAGAGGTTGATTCAATATGAGAGAGGTACTCATCAATTAGGATTATCAAAGGCCATGTTGCACTCTCCTTCTATCTCTTCCCCTTCACCATAAACTTCAAAGAGTGTTCCTGCTTCCCCAATGATTGATGTTCCACCTTCTCCTGCAGCATCATTACACGATGAACATGCATGTTCTACTGAGCCTTCAAGGTCACAATTGATGGAGAAAATACAAGAATTGGAGGGTGAATTAGCTGGAGAGAAGGAATCCAGGAAAAGGAGAGGAAATTGTGGTTACACTTTTGACACATGTTAGTGGGAAAATGATTAGGAAGATGAAAAATGTGCATCATTTGTATTTTGTTCTCAATGAGGCATTGAGTGTTTTCACAAAGGATAAAGGTATCCTGGAACCAATATTTGATAAGTGGATAAGAACTCAGACAATGAGGGATGTACGCTTGGGGTCTCAATTTGACAGTAATGCTGCCCCTCTGATTAAGCCAGCTTATGAACTTGTTATTGCAATGCAGGAGTTTCAAGTTTTCCTTGATATTGTTGAAAGAAAGATAAGGACCTTGTTTAGGGGTTTTAAGGAATTGGAAAAGGTCATGCTTCCAGATATAATTGATGATGTGGGCAACATCAAGCACATGCGGGATTGGCTGAATCAAACTAGTAACATTTTAAAGGCCAAAGTGGATATTATTTGTGAAGATGGAGATACTGATATATTAACAACACGTGTTGATAATTTGCTGGCATGTTGTTCCTTTTTGGATTACTTTGAGAAAGAAACAGATCAGGTGGTTGTCAAATATTTGTCGTACAAGAAAAATGCTGATGAGTCAATCAAGTTCAAATGGCCATCAAACCTGGAATATGACAGCTGGCAACAAAAGTACTTAACTAGTATTTAAGGATGAGGTGTTGACACCATAATTGGTTGGTTAAGGATAATCGACAAAAGAGCATCTTCTCAGTTTGCTGCATCAAGTGTTTTGATCTCGTGGAACTTTTGCCTTTTGCGAGTTCCTAGAAGTTGTAACTGATTTTGTATTTTTGTGCTGTGTCATTCCATTAGCCTGAAGCTTGTTGCTCCTTTGTTTTCTATAAAAGGGGAAATCAAGGCTGGAAATGAGGATCTCGGAAGGAGGAAGTTTGAGTCCAGTTGTAGAGGTCAAATCTGATAGAAATTAAGTCCTAGAGGAATGTAAAGGATTGTTACAAAATAGTTAATGAAAAGTGTCTTGCCATTGGCAAATTTTGAAATATACTGAGTTCTTGATAATTGAATATTAATAAAGTACAAGCATGTTCTTGCCAATTTCTCTCCTTTTGAGTTATATGAATTTTGGATGAATTAGGTCAAGCATTTACTTCATTCATTGCACTGTTGAAAGTGTATGCAAATATTTTGTTACTTTGATTCAAGTAATCAATTAATTGTTTAGAATATATTGCAGATTCATGTAGTTTTATAGCAGGATATTGTAAGAAGTATTTGCAGGAAGTTCTTAGCAGAAATTGTTGCAAAGTGATAATTTCTTAGGTCAAAATTGTCAAGAATTTACTCATAAGTATGTTTTAGGTATTGCCCAATGGATTAAGGCACTGATTTTTTGTATAAACAAGTCTACTTACTTTCATCTCTGATTTCTGTCGGAATCATTTTGAAAATATCACCATCACTTATATTTGGTTTAACTGTTATATGTTTCATCTCAAGCTCCACAATACTTGGTAGAGCTGTATAGATTTGGCTAATGTGTATTGTTTCTCTGGTATGTGTTAAGAATTAAGGGGATCTTTTGCTTTTTTCGATGCAATTATGTAAATGGATTGTTATATTTGAGCATTTGAAGGTGCACCCACTTAGGTCTTGCAAAACCTAAAGTGTAGAAGGATTTCTAATCCTTGTTAGGTGGTCTAGAGCCTGGTTTTGTTTCAATAATTGAGAATTTTGCATCTCATAGAATCATTAATAGGAGATTTTGGTCTACCAAACCTAAAGTGTAGAAGGATTTCTAATCCTTGTTAGGTGGTCCAGAGCCTGGTTTTGTTTCAATAATTGAGAATTTTGCATCTCATAGAATCATTAATAGGAGATTTTGGTCTACCTCTTTTGGGAACCAACACAGTAGTTTGCATTTGAGACACTTAGAAGTTTGAACCTTTATTTGCACATGATGTAGGAGAAATTTCACTTTAGGTGGTGATAGTTGTTATCACATTCCATTTTATATGTTGTCTCCACCTTTAGTGCACTTATTACTTATCATCCTCCACATGTTGCACATATTTCATTGCACAATGGAGGATGATCCATTTTTGGTCTCTTTTTGCCTTGCCTATATAAGCAGACACATCTACATTGTATTTATTGATCTAGTTGATCATATTGTATTGCATTCTTAGTGAGAATACAACTTATTTATATCATATTATTTCTCTTATTGTGCTATTTATTGGCCTCTAGGTCTTGGGTTGTTGCTATAGGAAAATTCTTACATGGTGTTAGAGCCATTGGAGCGTCTTTGAGTAGTCTACTTGGAGAGATTTTTTTGCATTTGAAGGAGCCATATTCTTAGATCCGGGAAGTAGCATTTTGTGGGAGCGTCTTGGTCCAAATCCGACCTCACCATTGTATCCAAGATGCTGTTTTGGTGAAAATTGACTATAAATTTGCCCATATTGAGAAAAAGTTGATTTCGGGGCAAAATGTTTTTAGCAGACTAAGTTATACGACCCGATTTGCCATTGACGGAACGATTTGTGAAAAAAATTATATTTTATTCTGCAAATTTAAATTTCTTTTTTGCAATTATTGTTTGGATATTATTTTCTGCAAATTATTGTATTTGGGGTTCGACCTCTGTGCCTGTTATTCGTCAGAACTTTTATAGGCGATAATGTTCAAATCCGTAGTTTCAAATTACATTAGACCAATACAGTGGTGCTAGAAATACTTTAAATACCCGCACCATAGACGACATCCACGGTCCCCACCGCCAAAGATTGCTTACTTCACGTCTGCGACAATTTCTATATAAACTAAAAAAATCTTCGATATGTGTCGCATGTGGGACTATGTCCCAAGGCAGATTTCTCCCCGTGGTGTGCTTTTTTGGCAAGCGGTGAACTTCTGTCATCGACACAGGGCATTTTCTTCAGACTCAGTCAACTTGCAGACGACAGACTTCTGCACTCCGGCCACAATACATCCATCTCCGACGACATTTTCTTCCTCTCGACTAGTGGGCCCTCTACACTTGACGACCGATGAAACCTGTCTTTTCTTCATGCATGGACCCAACATCTCCTTCTCGGCCAACATTGTCCTCTTTCAGTGGCACTATGACCGCTCAACATTGTCAAGCAAAGTTTTTGGTATTTGCAATTGCCAATCTCCCTTAAACTCCCACGAACAAGGCCAGCTCAGACTTTGTGACACACAACAGACTCAAAGATCATCACATCGCACATGAGGACTCGTCCACGTGGATCAATCACGGACAGACACGAGGAACCGTATGCCTGCCCAGCGGAGCCACATCATTGCCTACGCGACGCCCACATCATCGGTTTATGGTTGAATAGAAGTTTGACATGTGGCAAGGAGTCCTTTTTGCCATGACAACCAAACGACCATTGAATTTAGGCCCATTTTTTGTTGATGTCATCATTTTTAGAAAATTCTGTGACCCCTCCATTGGCAGTTTTGATTTTGCAGGCGAACTTTGAAACCCCATAATTTGGCCATTCTGAGGCCTTTTTGATCTTTTTTTAATTTGGGGTAGAATTTCACAGTCTTTGCTCCAGTGTGAGAAATTTCTAATTTTGGTGCACAGAGTTTCCAAAATTTACAGTTTTGGGTGATTGTACGTGTCGTATCTTTGATTCTTCAACTTCCAAGGCTCTGTTCAGGCTCATACATCCTTCAATTGTCTACCTGCCACGCTCGCGAACTATAGTAGAAAAAGGGCGAGACACATTTTCAAGTGCCTTTTTTCTAAAGTGAATAATTTTTTGTCTACTCATTTTTCTATCAGATTATAGCCATTGTGAGTTGACATATCACTTTCAACATTTGGTCTATTTTGACGTTTGTATTTGTGTCGATCTTTGAGGGATCTTATGCATTGTTCATTTGAGTCTGCTATAGCTTATTTGTGACATTTTTAATCACTAAAATCGAAAGTCCACTTTGCCTTAATTTGCAGGTGGCAATTGTACATGCACTAAGTATAAAGTGCCGAAATCAACTTTTTTTTTTTTTTTTTTTGGGGGGGGGGTGTTCTTTGATTGAATGAATTTGGGGAGTGTCCATTGTGATTGTGCCTGTCATGTGCTCTTTCATTTTTCATTATGGGTTCTCTTATGTTTCCTCCTTTAACAACATATAAATATGCATCATGGAAAATACTTGCTTGGAGCAAACTTATGGAAAAAAGACTAACTCATTACATTGATGGTACTATTATGGCACCGTCTGATCCAAATGCTCAAGTTGAATGACTCACTAAAAATACTATGGTTCTTGGAACCATAGTTGCAAAACTCAGACTCAACAAAAACTCGCCAAGGCTTGAAAAAAAAATTGGGAAAAAGTCGGCCAGTTTTTGAAAAACTTGGGAACTTAAAAAACAGCTTAATTCTAATTAGAAATCCATTTTTTTTGCAAAATTCAATGAGAAAATGCATCCAATGAGTTAATTAATGAGAACACAAATAAACTAAGTTGAGTTTAGATATATATATATAAACGCAAATTGGGTACGAAATCGCATTCTCATGCGGAATGCTGATGGTTAGAAGCCTAGAAGCAAAATAGTACTAAATAGTTTCTGTAAAACTAGAAGTAAATACATCATTACAATTAAATCTTCCTTTTCCTAGCTCTACTAGCAAATGTGGGAGAGGAACTAGAGGGTCTAGTCCTAGTAGTAGAACCCTGTTCTGGGCGTGACTGTGCCTCCTCGCTGGACATCTTTGATGATGTGTGTGGCTCGCTCTCCATCCTGGATGTAGCTCCTGGCACTGGCAATGACTCCTCAATGTCATCCAATGTGAAACCAAATCCACCCCCTCCTCCATAGCCTGCCTCTCCAAATCTGTGATGTCATCCTCTGTAAACAATGTGCCGTCCAATCACTGTAAGGATCTATATCGTCCAAATCAATTGGACCAACTAGTGCTTCTTGTGCCTTTCTTATGCGTAACTTAAGATTATATTGCACATAGACAAGGTCATTGAGGCGTTTTTGGGATATGCTTCTCTTCTTTGTGTGGATGGACTCAGATAAGCTCCAATTGCGCTGACAATGGGATGAGCTATAAGGCTGGCATAAGATTTTGAGAGCAAATTTCTTTAGATGTAGGGTATTTCCACCCCAACTTTGCCACCAATCATCTGCAAAATAAAATATTGAGAAGTTAGAAAGCAAAGAGAAAAGCGAAAACAAAATTTATCAAATGGCAAAATTGCAAATGTTTTACCTGGGGTTTGAGTGCCTCTTGCTCTCTTTGCCAGTACTGAAGAGAATAAATTACCCCTTGATTCCACATACATTTGTTGTTCGGTCACAACAAGGTCTCTTTCCAGAACATCGGGTATCATCCTCTAAATGTATAGAGAAAGGCCCTCCATGACCTCTCCGTTAGGGTCTGAAAAGAATCATCGTACTTGAAAGGCGAAACAAATACAAAGTGAAATCAAGTCTTAGTACACAACCTACAAAAACAAAGTGAAATCAAGTCTTAGTAAAATCTGAATAAGAATCATCGTACCTGAAACGGGGGTTGAGGAAGTACCCTGCTTCATGAATGGGTTGGTGGAGCTGATTGTTCCACCTCTTATCAATAATTTCCCAAATGGGATTATATTTGAGTCTATCCCCCTTGTACTAATTTTTATAGACTCTTTGGCCCTATCCATGGCCTCATAAAGATACCCCATTGGGGCTTGATCCCCATCAACCAAGCGCAAAACTCTAACCAGGGGCTTAGACACCTACAATTGAAATTTGAAAAATACAAATTAGTTTACAAAAAGATTAATTAATGAAGTCACTAACTTAGTAAGTTACAAATTAATAATGAGAGACTTCAATCAAGAATAATTAAAAATTCAAGTTTTGAAGTTACCTTCACACTCTCAGAAGCCTTTTGCAAAAAATTGTAGTCTAAGACTATGCGCACGACAACCTATCCTTCAACCTTCTTTGAATAATTTGAGTCAAGCCATCGTTTACTCACAAACATTTGTTTCAAAGAAGCCAATGTACCAAGAATGCTTTGCAACGTCAAGAAAATTGTTGCAAACCTTGTGACAGCGGGTCTGACCAAATCTCTCCCGTTAGTGTGCTCTCTCATCAAACTTAGAACTCAAGGGTGATTGTAGATATACTTTGTGATCCGCCTTGCATCGTCCACAATTCAAGTCACCCAATCAAGTTTTCCTATGTCCTCCAAAAGAAGGTCAAGGACATGTGCTGCACAAGGTGTCCAAAAAAGAGTGGGGTGCTTCTCTTGGAAGATTTTAGCTGCAATATTAGTAAAAATAATCAATAATTAGTTTTCATATTTCACTCAAAACTAAATTAAATATCACTTATTAATATATAATTATATGCAACATAAAATTACCTGCTGACACATATGCTGCCGCATTATTTGTGATGATTTGCACCACATTCTCTATTCCCACCTCCATGCCAAATCACCTTCCCAAGCTCATCTGGTGCTTCATAGGCATACCTCCATGTCTTATCTCTAGCATTTTTAGACTGCGTGCCTATATATCCAGAAGGGCATGGTGTTAGTGGCCACACTTCCTATGAATTTGCCATGTTGATTTAATGGTTAACTGCTACCCTACACAAAAATAAAAAACACAAAATAAATATTTTAGTTAAACAATTAAACAAAGTTAGAAACTATCTAAATTAGTTTCAACTTACAAACTCTCAATATTTTTAGACAGCATTCAAAGTTTAAAAAAAGCTAAACAAATTGTTAGGGTTTGATATTTAAAACAAACTAGAATCTAGATATTCTTAAAAAAAAATAGTGATAGATTCAACAAAACTTGTCAAAATTAGTGTTGAATCTTCTTCTAATGATTTAAAATCTTTTCTAACTACTTAGGAATGATTTTGTATTCATTTAGAAGCAACAAAAAAAGAATAGAATGTTTTTAAAAAAGATACAAACAAACTCACCAAACCTACCTAGGAATGTGATTTTTCTTGAAAAACCGGTTGAAATCCACCTTTAATCCACTCAAATCCTCCTCCAATACTTTGCATTCACCTAGCAAGGGCTTGGAAGCTCTACAAACCCCTTCACTCACCAAACAAACTGCTGCAAATGAAAAATTAGAATGAAAATGACATTTTTTGTTGTTAAACGCTGGAATCGAAACGCGCCGAGTTTTTTTAAAAAACTTGCCGAAAAACTCGGGGAGTTTTTCCTGCGAGTTTTTCTTGGAAAAACTCGCGGAGCTTGAAAAATCGGCGAGTACTCGCCACCCGGCGAGTACTCGGCGAGTGTTGCAATTATGCTTGGAACATTGAGGAAGTATATTTCAGTTGATCTTATTTTTCACATTGATAAGTGTAAAACAATAAAAAAGGCTTTAGACAAACTTGCTAAGTTGTATGGAAAGATTGATGAGGTTAGAGGCTACAAATTAGACAGTGATCTCACAAGCTTAGATCCTAAGAACTTTGACACTATCCAAGACTATGTAACCAAAGCAAATGAGCTTAGAGCGCTGCTAAAGGATTGTGGAATTGACAAGAAGAATGCACATTTGGTTTTCAATTTATTAGACAAGCGTCCATCTGAGTATGTAGCCTTTGTCTCTTGTTTCCAAACCCAATGGTTGACAAGTAGTTCATACACTACACCATCTTTAGCTACAAAAGCATGCTCAAGAGAATCACCGAGACTGATAAGGAGAAACATTCAAGAAATTCCTCCCCAATGCAATCTTTGCTGTAAGGTTTTCGTTTTAGGGCTGTTGAACAAACTTGCTCAACCTCTCCACAATCGGGGTTTGAAGATAATATCAAATATCTAGAATGAATGAAATAAGTCTCCTCAACCTTCTTTTATAAACCCTATGAAATATTTTGAAATGTTTTATTTTAAACTCATTTTTTAAATATAAATCTTTTTGTTTCTTATCCTGTGATCTTTAAGTCACTTTATAATAAAAATTATAATTATATTCATGCACAATGTCGAAGTTGTGGATATATTGAAAGAACCCAAGTATAATTTCTGACCTTGCCAACATAAGTAAAAACTCTCAGGATACCAGACTTAATAAAAATTGTAGTTATCCAAAAATAGTAATCCGAAATGTACCTTTGGGCTTATCTCAATCTCCTAAACTCACTGCCAAAATCAGAGCTCTATTCCAAAAAACCTAGCGCTCTCCAATAAATTTGTAGCTTCCAAAGATGTTGGAATGAGAATAAAATGGGAACATTACACATCATTGCTAGTGGAAACCGCAATGATACACAAATTGAGAAGCATGAAGTATGCATTATTTAGATGTCAATTATGATTGCTTTAACAATTACCTATTAGTTTAAGAGTTGTTGGTTATAGATTTTTACCACTTAACGCTTGCAATATACTGCCCAACAAGTGGCAATCTGAACCAACAGTTGAGTTAGGTGTGATGGCCTTCTACACCCGCTCTTTGCTTATTTTAGAAGATGCAACTACTTTCTTATGATTTTGAAAATAAAATAAAAAACAATCAAGATGCTTTTAATCAGAAAGCAAGGTATGGAAGTTTTAACCAGAAAGTTCTTTGAAAGGGAAGAAATAACCAGAATTTGATAATGCAAATGGAACACAAAGTTTCCTTACCCTCAAAACTCATTAAACATCTACAGATTGCCATTCCAATTCCACACAAAGTTGTATAATGAAATAACAACCAAATAACCAAAATCATAAATCAACAGATAAATGATAGCATCCTATGGTAATCACCATTCAACATAGGAAGAAAAACATTACATAAACTGCAACACTCAGTTCACAATTCACAGAAAATTACTTTCAAATACTATATTTCATTAAAGCCTTCTCAGAGATAATCTTTTCTAACCCCTACACAAAAAAATTAGCTATATATAAGCATTCAGTTTCAAGAATGACTTTGGTAAACGGCGGTTTCTTGAACATAATTGCCCCAAAGATCAGTTACGGTTTTAAAAGTATTTAAAATTAACATAGCATAAAATAAAGATGGCCCTCCAGAGCTTATAGTTTTGGGGCATGAAAATCATGAAATTGAACAAGTAGAGAACATTAATTTACTAATCTCCTCTTTTGCGTCCACTTCTTCGAGCTCCTCCAACTCTTCTAACTCTTGTTGTACCCGCGTTGTTGCATCCATTGCATCACTCTAGATCTATTGCATCGCTTGTGGGTTTATCTTTTTCTTGTATGCCCTTAATTTAACAAGGATCAGTGAGTTTACTTCCTCAGTAGGTTAAGATGTAGCCCCAACTCTTATCCTCCATTTCTTTACATTCTTACCAACCTCTGCTATTTCCTACGGGATATCTTTTACCTCATCACTGATAGAGTCTAGCACTACAATTGCATTCATCACTCGCCCAAGAAACCTGAAATCAGCTTTGCTTGCAGAGAGATCATCCTTAACCTTTTGACGGAAAGCATTCTTCACAATATTTGTTTCTAATATTTCTCTCCCATCATCCCCAAAGATGTTTATGCCCATTGTGGAGAAGTGACTTCTCAAGTCACACTATAGATTCATATTTTTAACAATTGATGATGTGAGACTAGATTGGAAATTTTTTGTAGCATTGTGCTTCCAATCCAATAATTCTACCCAGAGATTGATATCATCGGGGTCAGGATTATAGATAATATATTTTGAAGTTAAGATAGAAGGTGACAATTTGGCTATTTCCTGCATCTCGAGGAAGGCAGTAGATAACCTACCACCATCCTTTTTCACACTCTGCAGCTCAGTAATGTGAAGATTGGTCATCTCCTTGAGTGTATCATAGTTCCTTAAGCCATATTTGATGAGAGAATCCTTTTATGATCATTTGACTTGACCAATCATCTACTGCTTTAGCAATCACCTGAGCTCTCTTGACAGATTCTAGCTTATTAGAGTCGATAAGTTTTTTGATAGATACATCTGAAGATAGGCTAGTTGGAATACTCTTCGCAGGTAAGGCAAATCGATTGAAGGAGTGAGAGTATTTTCACATTGATCGAGCTTTCGACTCTTCTTTTTAGCGGCTTTGGTTCTTTTAGATAGCACAGAAACCGAGAACTCAACATGGTATATGTCTCCCTCAGTAGTTGAAGGCCCCATATCAATTCTGCTTATGTTGAATTCCCCCTTGTGATCTCATGTTCATTTTTATCGACATTAGGTTCAACAATTTCTAGTACATGGTGTTCAGTTTGGGGATCTATTACCATTCTAGCCATCCGCCTTGCTTTCTTAGGCTTAGGAGTTTCACCTAGCAAGCGTGAAACTGTATCAATCTTAGTATCCATACTTGGAGAATAATGTTTCTTCTTCTTCTCAATGGCTTTTTTAAGCCAAGGACTGGACGGGGTACTTGTGAGAGCTTGCGCTGATAGAGTATTAACATCAAGATTAGATGGCAACACATCATCATTGGATTTAGGGGTTTGTGGATCTTCATCTATCAACGAGATTATAGGGCTTTGCTCCCCTTATTGATTCAAGAATTGTGTATCCTCATCACTTGAATTTGCTTGCAAAAGTGCTCTCTTCTACTTGGACATTGCTACGACACGCACTTAACATACAGATTTTAACTTCTGACTCTTCTTCGGGGGGTCATTATCTCCACCTGATTGTGAATGTAATGTACCAACTTGCACGGTACCTGAATTTACACTGCACGTCACATACCACTGTGATGTCTTGGTATTCTCTTATGACACAGTACGCGAGGGAAATACCTGAGGGAAGTACCTGAGGGAAGCACTTGAGGGCAAATACCCGAGGGAAGTACTCGAGGGAAGCACTCGAGGGAAGTACCTCAGGGAAAATGCTCAAGGGAAGTAGCTGAGGGCAAATACTCGAGCGAAGTACCTGAGGAAAATATCCGAAGGCAAATACCCGAGGGAAGGAACCGAGGGAAGTACCTGAGGGAAGCTCCCGAGGGCAAATACTCGAGGAAAGTACCCGAGGGAAAATACATGAGGGAAGTACTTGAGGACAAAGTACCTTTGACACCTTAGACCCTCAACCAACGACACTTGACACCCTTCGGTTCTGGACGGTAAACTTCCACTCGTACAGAAAAGTAGGCCTGCACACTTCCAAACACTCCGTACGACAATGCTACTCCCAATGAAGGATCCAATCATAGATAATTCCTCAGTCGATAAGATTATTGTAGATACACGAATGAATCATCAACACAGAGTATACACCAACAACATTGAATGGCCAAGAACTAGATAATTGCAATTATATTTCCACACAGTAGAGATAGATCTTACAATGAAGTACAAAGTGAAATATCTGAAGCGATATCTCCAACGACAGACTAGGGTGAGGAGTAACTCCCACTGAAACTGTAAATACATAATAGGGAGGGTCTTGCACCTTTGAAATTGCAACAATGCCGAATTGCATATGGAATCACAAATACATAAGAAACATAAAATCCACGACTACTTCCTACAATCTCAACCACGCCTTATAAAGAGCTCCAGGAAGTTTTCCGAAAGGGGGTAACAAATAGGCTGACATACTTTATTTTTTGGGCCCCCTTTTATTAATTAATTAAAGCTCATTTATAATATTATTTAAATTTGGGACCACTTAATTAATTAATTTAATTAAGTCGCTTTATTTAAAATTTGGGAACATCACAAATCCTTGCTGCCCAAAAATTGCTTGCCCTCAAGCAATCCGTCATCAAAGGGTTTGTCCCCTGCGTCGCTCCAGGATCCCAAACCAAACGCGGACACCGATAGTCATATCCACTGAAATCTCCATGCTGCAACATGACCACGTGCACGCACTTGGATGCAGGCAAGAAGAGTAACTCTCCATCAAGCTTTCGTTGCTCCACTCTCATATAAACGTTGCCATGCCCGAAGTTATTAGGATCCAACTGAAGCCAATCATCAAACACATCGATGCTCAGGTCCCAAGCCTTCATGCTATCATGCCAATCAATCTCCTTCAAAAGATGATGGTTTGGAATCTCATACGTCAGGTACAACTTGTTCTTCCTATGAGGAGGCCACTCACATGAAGAGATAGCAATCATGTATGCCTCATGCTCAACCATGGGGTAAGCTCCATATTCAACTGATTGTAGAGATTGTTTCTGGAAGGGATCATTGGTAGAGTATGCATCTTCAGGAGGCTGATCAACCAACGGTAGAGCTTGCTCATTCGAAGGATCACTGGTAGAGCCCGTATTTCCATCAAGTTGATCAACGAGTGTTGGCTCAACGATATTTGTGCAAGCATCTTCTTCACCTTTGCGGCTGTCTTGAAAGTTTAGGTGTTCTCCATTTGAAGGGACAGTCATTGATTCTTGCTTGTCCATATCCTCCTGTTGCTGAAGTGGATCTATGAGCATGTCTTTATCCTCTTTAGGATTTGAAGTGTCACGTAGCCCATTGGTAATATCCCGCTTCAACCCATTGTCAATCTCCTGCGTAACATTATTGTTGCAGACTCTATTGCCCTCGGAGGATGGATACTTCATTTGCGATTCCATGCAGTCCTTGAGAGATATGTCTATCTGCCATCAACCCTCAATCTAATCCTGCTTGAATTTCTTCAGGGACTCAGCCTAAGAGGGTTTTTGCTGGCTCCTTGGAGGGAAAGTCGGCATCGTCGGTCTTGTATTGGTTTGTTGTGTGCGTGATATGTCACCCTTTGTTCTTCCATCTGCCAAGCACTTGAGAGTCTCACCAATTTTCTTCTATCCTCTTGCTAGCGTCTGGTGGAGTTGCTGTTGACTTCTTATCTCCCTCAGCAAGACTGCGATATCCATATATGCATCTTCCATTCCATCACTCGACGCCATGATTCTCCCGACAGGCTGCCAGAATCACCAGCTCTGATACCACTGTAATGTACCAACCCCGCACAGTACCCGAATTTCCGTTGCACGTCACCTACCATTGTGATGTCATGGCGTTCTCTTACGACACAATACCTGAGGGCAAAGTACTTGAGGGAAATACCTGAGATAAGTACCCGAGGGGAGTACCCAAGGGCAAATACCTGAGGGAAATACCCGAGGGCAAGTACCCGAGGGAAGTTCCCAAGGGAAGTACCCAAAGGCAAATACTTGAGGGAAACACCCGAGGGAAGTTCCCAAGGGAAGTACCTAAGGGCAAATACCCGAGGGAAGTACCCGGGAGAAGCTCCTGAGGGAAAATACTCGAGGGAAGCACCCGAGGGAAAATACCTGAGGGAAGTACCTGAGGACAAAGTACCTTCGATACCTTCTGCCCTCAACCAATGACACTCAACACTCTTCAGCTTCGGATGGTAAAGTTCCACTCGTGCATAAATGTAGGCCCACACACTTCCAAACACTCCGTACGAAAATGTTACTTCCAATGAAGGATCAATTCGTAGATAATTCCTCCGTCGATAAGATTATTGCAAATTCAAGAATTTATCATCAACGCAGAGTATACACCAACAAGATTGAATGGCCAAGAACTAGATATTTTCAATTATATTTCCACACAGTAGAGATAGATCTAACAATGAAGTACAAAGTGAAATATCTGAAGCGATATCTCCAACGACAGACTAGGGTGAGGAGTTACTCCTAGCGAAACTGCAAATACTGAATAGGGAGGGTCTTGCACCTCCGAAACTGCAACAATGCCGAATTCCAATTCGAATCATAAATACATTAGAAACATAAAATCCACGACTACTTCCTACAATGCCAACCACGCCTTATAAAGAGCTCAAGGAAGTTTCTCAAAGGGGGTTACAAATAGGCTGACATACTTTATTTATTATTTTATTACTTGGGCCCCCTTTTATTAATTAAATAAAGGTCCTTTATAATATTATTTAAATTTTGGAACTACTTAATTAGTTAATTTAATTAAGTCACTTTATTAAAAAGTTGGGGACATCACAGTGAATCTACCCTAGAAGCTCCTGGTTGTGGTGTGGCATTCCCAGGTGTGCTTTGAGGTGTTGGGGCATCTGCAGTTGTTTCTTTGGTGTCCTTGTGTGTGATGAAGAACCAGGATGAGACTTGACCTTATTATGCCACCATACATTTGATCTTTTTAGAACTTCAACGGTTCTACCCTTGATATCTGTTTCTTCATCATTTTTTGGCAATTGAAAAGAAGGTAGAACAATCGTCTGATATGATTCATCAATCATACAAGTGCCGTCATCTTTAACACCTTCAGGAACTGAGGAAACAATATCAAAAACAATCATCTAATCTAAGGTCAACCTCATAAAGCCTCTTTTGAAAACTTCTTTTTCGTCAGCACAATCTTTACAAGTCTTCTATTTTTGGTACATGGACATATTGGGTGGACGCATAAAAGTTTTTCTTAACATATCCCTTACTATCAAAATTGGACCTTGTGGGTAGAGAGCAAAAAGCAAACTCAACTAGCAATTTATCAACAGACTTAGCATGTTCATTAGTTTTGCATGAAAAATGGGACAAACTCATCGGAAAAGAGTATCCTTTCTTCCTCATCTAAACGTACCTAATATTTACAAATGCCATCTGGTGACAAAGCTCCAAGAAAACACGATAATCTGAGGCATACCTGAGCAGTTTCAAGGGTGCCTTTTCATAGCTTCCGACCCTCAAATATGAAAAGCTCTGGAACTGAATATAGAAACTGCCATAATTCTTCACTAAGGCTTGGGCTTCCTTGGAAAATCTCTTCTCAGGACATCCCTCAATGACTCTCGTGATTGTCATAAAGAAAGCATCATGGACGCAGGAAAAACTTTTCATACCTTCTGTCTGTAATTGAGGTAGACAATTGTGAACAAAGACACCCTCTGTGATGCTACTTTCTTGCCTCAAGCATGGCCAAGATGGACTACTGGTAGCAAGTATATAAAATAGCATAGAGCATAAGTGAAACTGCCTTTCTTTTTCAAATCTTACAAGTTTCTCATGCAACGCATCACTTCTCAACTCAGCCCAGTTGATCTGATTTTTATCATTACAAACAGGCACATCCACTCTTCAAAGTATTCAACATTAGGGCTCCCAATTGCAGGGCATAACAAGACAATAATATTCGCAATTTCTTCTCGGAAAAACTTTGTTTTCATCCGGGGGGGCAATTTAGATTTTTGCGACTGCGGAATTCTCAACTAATGTTGGGCAATTGTACTAAGACACCAATCTGCTTGGTTATGAAAAAGTTCCATCCCTGATTGCATAGACAAGTCCACCTCATCTTCCCTGTCGGGGATGTGTAGTGCAAGGGAAACACTACTTGTGTCAATTTGACTATTGAGATCTTGTCTACACTACAAATCTTGTGAGAGTCGGGATGGTAATGTTGTGCATAGGTGAAGACCAATTTTGCACATGCAAAGACGGCAGGATAACCCCTAGCTTGAGACAAAGCTGACTCTACAGTTTCTGGGCAATGGGGGAATTCTGTGGGTGTCACAACCTTCTATTTATGTCATGCATGGTTAATGACCCCACCTCTATGTCTTTAATGTGATCCAACTTGCTTTCAATATGTTGAGAAGTTTTGGGAGCCATAGGAACAGGAGGACAAAGAGCTAGGGTTTCTAATAGAAGGTATGGATTAAAGGAGTTGAAAGTAGGATAATTACAGTAAGAACAAATGCTCATGAATGCCAGTTTCACAACCCCTCTTTTACTCTTTCAACAAAAACAAAGAAAACTCGAATCAGAAAGTGCGAACACAAAGGCTTCTTGTTTCAAACCTAGTTTTTTGCTTTCTCCTTTGCGTGTTCCTTCAACTTCACTAGAATTCTCAAATGAAAATGATCATAAATGTAGCATACATATTTACGCCCGGAGCAATTAATACCTTCACTTCGGCGGCTGCAGTATTGCTTTGAAATTTGAAATAAAAGTTGTTAATTAATGTCCCGTCAATCAGGCGTTAAAACCGGTACTTGCTGACATCACTGCACTAATCACCGCTCACAAGGCTGCTACTATCGAAACATTAGACTTTCGCGTCTTTTGAGAACCATGGAACAATAGAAGTGTGTGCAAAAGAACTGACAAAGTGCGTTCAACTGATAGAGGATTAGTGAGGAACCCATTGTCTTAACACTATTGAAATATCCCGGGTGGGATATTATTTTCACAACAACTTCAAATAATTTCCAGAATTTATTCAATGATAAGCTTTGCAACAAATACAAAGATTCTAGTAATAAACCAGCAATTTATCAAATTAAACTCTCAGAAATAACCATTATTGTATTTTACATCAGCAATACAATAACTCTGAAAATAACCCAATCTTATAAACAACAAATACAGTTAGACTGGATGCAAGAAGAACCTGAAAACTCAATGGTGAATTTTGATGTGAATCCACTTTGTTGATGAACTGGGGCTATGTCCAATCCACCTTTAGGCCAAAAGGGTTTCCGTCCTCAAGGCTGAAAAGAAACTGAGGCTGAGAGCTTCCAATCTCCAAGAGACAATTCCAAAATCAATAACCAAGCATACCACAAATGAGTTTCCTTTCTCTCTTAAAGCAACAAGCTGTGACTCTTCACCTTCCCATCTCTGTCTTTCGTCTTCTAGCCCTTTTGTCTCTTATTAACTCTCCTTATAATATTAAATTGATTTTTATAATCTTCTTTTTTAAGTCCCCTTAAGTCATTTAATTTTTTATAAGGTTGGCCAATGAATTCTCTAATGTCCCCAAAAAGAAGGGGACATTATAGTCCTCTTACTTGAGATTGCTTGTCCACAAGCAATCATGTAGCCATACATGAGTACCAGGATCCCATATGAACTTGCCAAAAGCTTTACACTCTATACTGGAACAACTGACATAAAATCCTGTCATACTGCAAGGAAGGATGTCCAAGTACAACTCGTTGCACCATAAGCTCTCTGAGTCCCAAACCATGCTGAGAGACACTATTGCTTCTGCCTGCTGGGCTACTCTGAACTTGTCTGCTCTATGCCTCAAACAATTAAGTAACCCAACCCAATCCTCACAATGCAAGGTGCTCAATCTATCAACTCTTGGATCCCAAATCACCCCATGTGCATGATCAGTAGAATCAACCCGCCATGTGCTGCTATCATATACGAGAAGATCCTCAATCCAACTGAGAACCTCACTCCAACTGAAATCACAAGCACCACTAAGGTCAATTGAAAGTGGGAACTCAACATTATGCCATCCAGCTCCTTGAACCATTACTAACCATGAGAATGTTCCTCATGGGTTCCATAAACAAAAGGGCCATCCACCTTCCCAGCTGTCTGTAATATCCTGTTGATCCATACCCATATCTAAATCAAAATCCGAACCCCTGTGTAAGTTGATCAAAGAATGGGCAGCGATACTAACTCTACAAACTGATCCACTACTCCAATCTTATGTCCCAAACTGATCACTAGAAACTGTACCTGGGTCCTAAATTTTGTAATCATTTACATCTTCATCACTGGAGTCAGAAAGAACTCCCTCATCCAACTCAAAGAGTGGATTATCAATTGTCCAATCAGCATCCACCTCGAACAAAGAATTGTAAACAACCTGAATATTATCCTTTATTCTCAACTCATACCTTCCTTTGTTCTCTTGCTCCCTGCACTGATTAGTGACCAAGATCTGATTTTTAGCTTCTAGAAGGGCAACCCGAGTATTATCTAATGTTTCCTGAGTAACATTAAACTCCCTATTGAGCTTATTAACCTCATCCTCTTTTTCCCTCAATTGTTTTGCATATATTTCGGCAACCTATAACAGGTAATCGCGGTCTGAAAGTAAACATAAATATTCTGATTTCCAAATCTCAAAAGCTGTTTTGACCCCCTGAAAATCAGCAACATAAGACTCACCTCCTATAGTGCTTTGTCCTTTTTCCATTTGAGCCTTCCTGTGAAGATCTTCAATAATCCTGTGAGTGCTATCATGATATACAAGAGCTACAACAATGACATCATCATTAACTTTCAGCCGATTCTTCAAAGCATGCTTCTCATCATTGTTATTTTGAAATGCATTTTCTGATTGGTCGTCCAAATCATCATCATGCATAAGTGATTTGCTGCTATAAAGAACACATGATTCCTCATATCCTTCACAGATGTTATCATTGTCATCATAGGCCTCCACATCCCTATTTGATTGATCTGCATGCAAAG
>MU227610.1:3033281-3073410 GCA_018584345.1 Thuja plicata | reverse complement strand
AAATCATCATCATGCATAAGTGATTTGCTGCTATAAAGAACACATGATTCCTCATATCCTTCACAGATGTTATCATTGTCATCATAGGCCTCCACATCCCTATTTGATTGATCTGCATGCAAAGTCCCAGATGTTGCTATGTCAATATTTTCAAAAAATTTCTCATGATGTGAAGTTTCATAAAATTCTTTGGAAACATCTTGAGATTCCAACATGTTCTCACATTGAGTAGGACTATCCTCAACAGAATGTGTAACAATTACAACCTTCAAGTCACCAATGTAGAGATTTGTATATCCTATACTTTTAACAATAGCTGAATTCCTCTCACCACCAATACTTGTGTTATTTTGTACGGGCAAAGCTGTGAGATTCTTATCTTCTTCATTGCTGGTCTGAATTTCCTTGGCTGCCTTATCTTTATTATAATTCCCACAAACATGATTAGGAGTCCAAGTTTGCTAACATGTGAAACAGATTTGCTCTCTTCTCATTCGGTTCTTGCTCATTCTTGGAGATCCCGCAACCTGTATACCCATTACAATCAACTCACTACCCATCATGAGATCACTGAACTTCTCAATCTTACATTCAATCAATTCTTCCGCAAGCTCATAAGCGGTAGGGGAAATTTTATATTCTCCTCTCCAAACATCCAGCAGATCTGATTGTACTTTGCTTGCACACATCTTCTTTCTCATCTAGAATTAAAGACAATTGTTTTTATGCAAACTTTCACATGGTCTGGATGATGTTTTCTGAAATTTCTTAAGAGGCACTGAAATAACTGTTGAATTATTTTTCCACCACTAAAATTCAACATGTGAATCAAAATTCTAGTTTTTGCCATTAGTCCCGAGATTTTTGTCCGCTTACCAAAGGTAGGACCTTTGTTATTATTTAGTCCACCTAAACTGTCCACAATCAGCTGTAATACCTGCTTCAAAATGTTATCCGTATAAGGTTTGATAGGAGCTGTAATCTTGATAATTTCAGTAAGGCATGTGGAAACTGCGAGTCTAACTTCTTGGTGAGGATGTTCCATAAATCTGGGTTGAACTAAGGCAACCATAAAAGGTTGCAAGGCCTAATTGAGGAGCCTACAATCAGTCTGGTCTATCCTAGATAGATATGAATCTATCTCTTCCAATTTGACAATCACACCTCCCATACATTTCATACTCTCCAATTGCCATCCAAGGCAATATAATTCATTTCCTATTTCAATTTCTTTCTGTATGTCCGTTAGTTGTTCACCATTAAATGTGTCATTGAATTCTTTGGAGAGCATAGTGCTTTTCAGATTTTCCATTGTTTTTTTTTCTCCAACTGAATTGCCCCAAATCTGCTGCACACAACCACAGGCTGGTCTACCCCTGTTTCTATCCAACAAATCTTTGCACCGATCTGCCTTAATTCAGGGCACAAACATCAAAACAAACTGTTTGCATACCCTGAAGTTTTTTCTCACTGTATTCAGCAATCTTTCGCCATAGACTACTTTTGATATCAACCCTTCAATTGCGGACTCTCCTGCGACAATGCATTAAGCATATACACACTTATCTCAGCACAATCCTCAGTCTGTAGGCTTCTAACGAATCAACAACAATGAACATGAATGAGCTTGTAAGGAATCTACACAACTTAGAAAGATACATTTGTTGCTGCAAGAGCTATTCAATACCCAACGCTAGTCACTGCTTGCTCAATTCAGAATTGTATGTGCCAAGGATGAAGTCCAGGTAATATTAAGTCTGAGATGATACACAACCTAGACATGTACTGCCGTTATGAAATTGATGGTTGCACCTCTCCACTATGAATCGTCTGCTAAGACTGGTCAGCTAAAAACTCAAGTCATGACACTTGTACAAGATTGAAAGTGTCTATTAATGAAAATCCTAGTGCCTGATAATTCCAAAATTGACTGCTACAGACTAACAGATACACAAGTTTCAGGATCAAACTTTACAGAATAACAATCACAATTGCCTTCACAGTATGGTTGTTCAATATCTATCCAGTTTTTCAAGAAACTCTATCATTCACATACAAATTAATGTTCCAGTGCCATAGGAAAGTTCAGAGATAAAATATGGTAAATATAGAACTAGTTAATATAGCATTCTGTGCACCCAGAAGGGCATTCTTCCTTGCCCAGTAATGTCCAACTGCCAAGGAGACTCCACTATCAGAACGATGATGCACTTTCCTTTAGACGACTAGCTTCTTAACACCTCCCAGGGAATCTCGTCACCGAGCTGTAAAAACCTTCAGATGCGGTCACCTCTAACTCAGATTCGAAGTTGGACTGTGTGATTGAGTCCCATATTCTCTCTCTAACATCATGGTCTAATCGCTGAATATCAATGAAGCCACCTCCTTCAATACCTAACTAAGCTGGTCTACTCTGCTTCAGACTGAATAATGAACTCATGAAGTCGTTCTGCTCTGTAAATGCTAACTTCTGAGATTCTCGTGTCTACAACTGTTCCATTGTAGTACCTGCTCTTGTAATCAATACTACAATACCAAAAATGGCACAAAAGGAAAATTGCATGCGTTATCTCTGTGACAAGTTGGACAGAGTGTGTTGTATGAAACGACAACCAAGGAACCGACACACATTAGTTTCAATCATTATTTGCCTTCGCCACAAAATTCTATACGCCAAACAATATGGAGCAATACAAATATTTCGCATCTACACGATACTCCAGCGATATTCCAGCTTGCGGTCAAAAATACATTTCTTATTTCACCCTCCCGACTATAGTCTTCAACATCAAATAATCACATTATATATCGGGCCCACACAAATATTTTTATAATGTTGCTCCCAACTATAGCAAGGCTTTATACTTTTTACCTTAATTTGCCCCAGTCTGAAATTATAAATTCACGGCATCAATATAAACTTTACTGTGCCATAAAATATTTCTATGGCCAGATTATTTAATATTGTCGCTGATGAATAAAATTTCAAATATCGGCTCATAAGAAATATCAACATAACCTTTATTAAATCGGCATTTAGCTTCAATTCCTCCTTGAATTTTATATCAATGCCCAAGCAACTTAATTAAGATCATCGGGCTCTTTAGAGTTTGCAATTAAGAATAAAGCCAAACAATAAATGGGGCCCACGAACTATTTTCTTCCAAAGTTTCTTTTTTTTTCAAATACGACACGAGTAGTTTTGCTATAGTTCGTTTCACAATATACTGTTTTGTGTATTATGTCCAGTTAAAGGCTTCCACGGCTCTGCAATACTTATTTGTCTCCACACGGCATCATATTTATTTCAAAAAGGCCTGATAATTATTTCATTTCTTTCATATAGCTTCAAATATATTCCAAAAACTCCAATTCACAGCATGGTAATAAACCATTGGAATTGTTGATGGGAAATTATTTTCCAGGCTGCTCAAGAAATAGACCAAGGTTCCAATACATTAATCTTCAGCAAATATACTTGTAGCTCTAAATTTGTTTCTATTAGAGTTTTCACAATTTTGTCCGCACTTCTCTGTTACTCATGAAACCCTCACAGGCTGGCAGGAAAACCAACTCGGATACCACTGAAATATCCTAGGTGGGATATTGTATTCACAACAACTTAAAATAATTTCCAGAATTTATTCAATGATAAACTTTGCAACAAATACAGAGATTCTAGTAATAAACCAGCAATTTATCAAATTAAACTGTCAGAAATAACCATTATTGTATTTTACATCAGCAATACAATAACTCAGAAAATAACCCAATCTTATAAACAACAAATACAGTCAGACTAGATGCAAGAAGAACCTAAAAACTCAATGGTGAATTTTGATGTGAATCCACTTTGTTGATGAACTGGGCCTACGTCCAATCCACCTTTAGGCCAAAAGGGTTTCCGTCTTCAAGGTTGAAAAGAACTGAGGCTGTGAGCTTCCAATCTCCAAGAGGACATTTCCAAAATCAATAACCAAGCATACCACAAATGAGTCTCCTTTCTCTCTTAAAGCAACAAGTTGTGACTCTTCACCTTCCCATCTCTATCTTTCGTCTTCTAGCCCTTTTGTCTCTTATTAACTCTCCTTATAATATTAAATTGACTTTTATAAAGTCCCCTTAAGTCATTTAATTTATTATAAGGTTGGCCAATGAATTCTCTAATGTCCCAAAAAACAAGGGGACATTACAGCTATTGGAGATTAGGTGTCGGGTGGAACAAGGAACTAAGAACAACAAAACATTGAGCAACATTTCCACGGAAAAGCGATAGGGCGATACTTCCACTAAATGGCGATAGAGCGATAAAGTAAGGGGTGGGTCCCTTTAGACATAAACAAAACTTGACTCTTAGAAAAAAAGGGCTGAACGGCTGATTGGTCAAATTGAGAACACTTAAATGCAAAAAGGTTGCGATGAGGAAGGTTAACGAATTAAAAGGAGCTAATTGAAATTTTTGAAAACAACGGGTAACAACAGTATAGTTGGTGTTTGAGTCTCATGAGCTTTATTACACATTGGGTTGGAATTCGTCTCTTATATAAGGTTCTGGTCAACAATAGTTTCCTAAATTGGAATGCTTCTGCCAGAATAGTAAAGTATTTATATTCTCTAACTGTTTTTTAATTATGCTCCATTTGGACACAAGTGGATGATGCCTGATGTTTATTTATTTTATTGAAAATTTATATTGGAGGTGAATATGATTACTGAATATATATTTATAGTCCTAGTTTCTGAATATATAAGTATAAACATTGTTTTTTCTGTATTTTTTTATTGATATTTAGTCCTCTTTATATAGGTTTTTTACTATTTTTCAAACATATGATGCAGATTCTTCGGCGAGCAACCGAAAATTTTTGTTTTGGAAATGGGAGGTACTCTCTTAGTTCACTCTCTAAAGTAGTTTTGTGACAGTTCAAATAAAAAATCTGCTAACACGAAAAAATACTTTGAATCAATATCCATATTTCAAAATACATATTCAAACTCAGTAGATTGCAGGTCAATGAATAGCAGAGATACTGAGGCTAGTGATCTAAACCATGGTACACATGTGAATTATTAATGGTTTAAGATGATGCCTTTATATAAGCCAGTGCAATATATTATTAATATTGAATTGTTTCCAAACATCAACCTTCATGCAAGTTTTCTTTTATAGTTGATATTCTCCTTTGTATTATTCCCTTTCTCTAAATAATTTTGCTACTTTATAAATTCTTAGTACTCTTTTTTGTGTCCTTTGCTTGGTGACTAATTGAATTTAATCCCATATCTGTATGGAAGATAATAGCTATGGATGTTTATTTCTTCTCTTTTTCTTGAGAATAAATCAACACCTTTTGTCTAGGGACTAAGGCCGACTGATTTCTTGTTCTGGGAAGTAATTAATTGTAAAATTAATATCTCTTGGAATTCTCAAATTTTTATAAGCTAATTTATTCAAGGTTTTTTTTTGAAGAGTAAACAGTTTTGATCTGCATCTATGAACCGGTGAGGTCACGAACGCGGGATTTCATCCCCAACATAAAACTTAAAAATGACACACCAATGGGGTTGAAACATTGGTGGAAAGAAAAACTACACAATTTGAGCATCACACTATGCCAATACGGGCTTATTTATTTAAGATTTAATAGCTACTATGTGATTACTTTTTTTTACTTCATCTGCTTATTTTATCATGCAGTTACATTGAATTTCTGCATCAAATATTAGTAATTGCTTTCCCTATATCATCTTGGAAAACAAAAACTATTTTACTTACTGAGGAGGATCATAGTTGTACCTCTTGTTTTATTCAGTTCTTGAGATCAATGAACAAGCTTGGTGTTTTTTCATTATTTATTTATTGAAGAATTTAATAACTACTACGTGATTACTTTTTTTGACTTCATCTGCTTCTTATTTCATGCAATTACATTGAATTTCTGCATCAAATGTTAGTAATTGCTTTCCCTCTATCAAGGATCATAGTTGTACCTCTTGTTTTATTCAATACTTGAGATCCATAAACACGCTTGGTGTTGTTGGACTAAATATTGTTTATTTACTCATGCTTAAGGCCAACTTAGGCATTTAGCATTGCTATTTAATATTTTGCATTTAGCAGAACAACAGTTATTTTGCATATAATATTTGTAGTTGGGAAGTTAGTTTCTACCTACCCTTACATCTCATTGGTGCACTCATAACCACTATTTGCCTATATAAGTAGGTCATTGTACATCTACATCATATCTCATAATATATAATTTCATCTGGTGAAATACTTTTTTGTCTCTCTTTGTGAAAGTTATCTACATGTTGGGATCTTGGATCGGGAGCTCTGCTCTAACATGGTATCAAAGCTTATTTTCTTGCATCTTTTTCTTGCCATCATAGCTTTCGAGGCTACCTAAATTGAGGCTTATTTGGCTGGTTTGACTTTGATTTAAAAAAATCAAAGTCACCTCATTAGGCCAACTATTCTAGGCTTCCATTTATCATTGGGAGCAGCGCAATCCTTATCGGGCCGAATTATTATTGTTCATTGCAATTTCATTTGTGTGGCCGGTTTATTGATTTTTGGTGGCTCAATATTTTGTGTTGGACATTTTATCTGGTTTCGATTGTTATTTGTGTTTGGGCTCTTTCATATTGGGGCGGTATCACTCTATGTATGACCATATTGGTCCAATCTAGACTAGTTACATCTCGTTATCAAAGACAATTCCCGCATTGATGTGATACATATTGCTCGAGCCGTATACATTGGAAGCTGCAATATTCTTCATTTTGGCAGCGATAAAATTTGGCATAGATATGTTATCTTTTTATCAGTGACAACTTATTCTGCATTTTCAGCGATCTCCAATGCGGTTTGAATGATCTGTGACATTTTATTGTTAGTCAGCATTGGCGGATTCCTTCATTGGTGGACTAGTAGGCTTGTGTTTTATTTGTTTGGCTTGACAATAGTTATTGGAGCGGCTTCGCTAATTACCGGCCTAATCAATACAAAGTTTTCTCAATGCTTGGCTAGAGCTCCCTTTGTTTAACATTGGTGTTTGGATGCAACAGTTGAAAGCCCATTGGCTTGCTTTATTAGATCTTGCATTGTTTGGAATAAGATTTTTGTTGTTGTAGGCGCTTCATATTAATTAACGCTATCTTACTGTTGCAGTTTTTTTGTCAAGGGGGTTTAATCTTGACGGGGGCAATTTATTAGACTAAATAAATATATTTTGTTCTCAGCCCATAGTCTTTGCAAGATATTTCATTTGCCTCAATTTAGGGTTTGCTGTTTGCAAGAATAGGCATTTGGTGGGCTTGCAATTAGAGCTTCGAGTAGAGCACTAAGGGACTTTAGTCCATATTTATAATGCAACTAAGTTTTTCTCTCTTTATGTATCTTGATGGTCCAAAGGTTAGTCTGAGCATAGGTTCATGTGGCTGCAAGACTTCTCGTATGCGAGAGCGGTGGCTTGATCTTTCGAGTTTGTGGTGACAATGTACGTTAATTTGGCACTTTTTTGTCAACTTGATTGGTGCGTGTAACGACCAATTCTATCATTCATCGCCCCTAAGGTGCTCTTGTTTTCCTGGGGTTCTTTTTCCGTGGTCACATGGTAGCATTGGGGTTCGAGATTCTCATACTGCACAATTATACACGAGGATCTTGAGCATGGAGTGTTTGCTTTGGTCAAAAGGGTTGTGGTCGACTTTGAGTGATACTCAACTTAATATCACTAGGGAATTTGTAGGTTTACACTTTGGAGTAAGTGTGATGAGGCGATGGGCTTGATTGCCCTCCATATTTTAGAATCCTTATTCTTCCACTTCGAAGAATGCACCATACCAAAAGAGGTATGGGACAAACTTAAGGATCTTTTTGGTTCAGTTAGTGAAATTTGAGCTATGTAGCTAGAAGCAGAAATAACATCTCTTACTATTTATACATTTCTTTCTATTGGGGACTATTTGGTTGTTAAATTCAAGTCTTTGCGTTCTCAATTGAAGGGTTGTGGGAAAGAGAAAATAGATAAGGAAAGTATTTTCTTGATTTTGTCAAAATTATACGGGCGTCTTTTCCTTTTTTGCTATTTCCTTTTATTCCACTATGGATTGGTTTGGTACGTGATTTATAATGCCATCTTTTGAGATTTTGTGTGAGAGGTTGACTAGGGAACTGTCAAAGCTTAGTCAAAATGATGTTAGTAATTCTCATGCATTGATTGCCACCCCCTCCAAAGGGAAAGGGAAAGAGAAACCTAAGAACAAGCTAAAGACATAATCTAGTGAGTCTTCCCCCACCTCTTATACAGAGGATAATCCTAGAAGGAGAGACGAAAATGCACCTATTGTAAGAAACATGGCCATATTGAGCAATATTGTTATAAGAAAGATAGACCCAGATTTTGCTTTTGTAAGAAATTGGGGCATGATGAACCAAATTGGTACAAAAAAGAAATCCATGAGTTAAAACAATTATTCAAGGAGCATCATATTTCACCTTCTTCTTTTGCCAAACATAATGATACTTCTTCAAAGTACAAAGGAAAGGGCCATGCCTTGATCACTACTCATGTACCTAGGGGATGTTAGGTGGATTATTGATTTAGGAGCTTCAGTTCACACCGTCCGGTTAATAGATTCCATGATTCTAGGCTATCTTAGAGCACCCCTATAGGATAGCTTGTTGACTGCAAGCAATCAGTTTGTTCATAGGTGTAGGCGATAGTATTTTGGGTATAGGTTCAGTAGTTAATGCTCATTGGATTCTTGAAATTGCCCATAATCTACTATCAGTATATCAGATCACACAACAAGTGGAGGACAAAATAGAAATATGATAGAGTTAAGAGAAAATAAATACTAGAAATATTTATTTTCAACAACAAATGTATAATATCCCACTATGATATTTTGTCCAGATTTTTCCATAGAAATTCAAAACATACAATTTGCATGCGAAATTGAATTCTATTCATCAACAGTTAATTCTGCAAACACATAATATCTGAAAATAGAGATGCATATTGCCCTCAAAATAGATAAACCATTACTACCATGTTATCTCCAAACAGTCAAGAAATACGTCTAACAACTTCACCCAACTGTGAACTCCGTCGCGAATCCACCCTCTAGAAACGAATTGGGTTTCTGTCCAATCCGCTGAAAGAATCCCAAAGGTTTCCGTCCTCAGGAAACTAGAACTGAAAACAAGAAGCTCTCAGAGCTTTGCCAAAGAAAATGATTAAACCCAAGCATAATCGAAATGAGCTTCTCTTTGTTCTTTTAAAGAGCATCCCTGTGACCCTTCATTTTCCAACTGCTTGTCTCTTCATTTCCTTTCTTTTTGTCCCTTTTCAATTCCCCTTTTTAAAATGAAAATAACTTTTTAAATTTTTATTAAGCTCCAAATAAGTCATTTTAATACTTTATGAAGTTGTCATTAAATATTTAATGTCCCCATAAAAGGGACATTACAGTCCTCCCTCCTTAGAGATTGCTTGTCCCCAAGCAATCATGAACTGCATAGCAATACTAGGATCCCATATAAATCTGCAAGCAACTCTATGACACTTTCTGGAACAATTGAAATCAAAACCTGTCGCGCTGTGAAGAGAAATGTTCAGATGCAACTCGTTCATCAATAAGATCCCTGGATCCCAAGGCAATCCGAAAAACACTGCTTCACCAATCCACTGCGCCACTCTGAAAATAATAGCACTATGCCTCAAGCTGTGAGGCAACTCATCATGATCCATAAGAAACAAAGCACCCGTCCTGTCAACACCCGGATTCCAAATCAATCTATCCATTCGACCATGGGAGTAGAAATAGATTTCTATCATTATACCATCTTCCTGTAACATCCATCTGAATAAGTAGTCCCAAAAGTTTTGAAAGACAACTTCCATATGCACATGCATCAACTCATTAGGCCACCAAATGTTGTTGTTGTAACCCAGGACAGCAATAAGAATGATATCGATGTTGTCTCCATACCTCTATACTGGAAAGATAATCATCTCAAATGAACTATCCCTCAATTAAAAATGTCTTCACAAATCTCCACACAACTCAATAACTATTGTAGACCATGCCAAATCTGAAAGTGCAATGGAAGACCAAGCATGACAACCACTATCAACTGAAGTATCTATGAAGATAAAATGACCAACCAATAAATTAGCAATTGCAATGTCATATGAAAATTGGTGACAAATCTGAAAATGAATTGTGGATGCTTTCATCATTCATGAAAAACAACTCTTGAGTGTCTGGTTCACTACAAGAGTCATCAACAAAATCAACTTCTCCATCAAAGAATTGATCACAATCAAATGAATTTTCAGAACTAGTAACACTCGGCTTATCAGCATTCTCATGTGAAAAAGTTGTTACCTCATGATGGTGTAAAGAAGTATGACTGCTGTTACAAAATTTAGAGTTTCTACCATACTTTTGTGTCATATCTTCATCCCTTTCAAACACCTATTCACTGAAAATATGATGGTCAATACTTGCACTATGGGTACCAATACTTGTAGACCCCTGTTCATTATTGTTTCCATGTGTAACAACTGCAAACTCATGTGAATGCAAAAATAAACTTTTGCTGTCCCAAATCAGAAGTTTAGGCTCCTCTATACTCATTGAATTCATCACAAATCACCCAATCTTGACTTGTAACATGTCCAACTCAAGTGAACAAAGGTGGTGGTGTATCAAATGCATTGTCTCCCATCTCTTGCTTTGAGATTTCATCAATTCCCTCTACTATTTGTTTGATCTCCATCTCCCTTGTACCAACTTCTTGATCTTTGGTTGTAGATAAAACAGACATCTGATTTTCTGATTTGTATAGAGAGAAATGAGCCATGCTAAGCTGGTAACAAAGATCATCAACCTCATTTTCTTTGTCTTCCCCAAATTTGATAGCAAGATTCCTATCCATTAACAACTGCAAGTACTCTGATTTCATTCTTGCAAATGCTTCTTTGATGGTGTGCAATTGAGAACTAGTAACACCACATGCAATTCCTTTTTGCCTCTCATCAATCTGAGTTTTCCAAAGAAGATCTTCAATGTATTTGTGAGAATCATCAACCCTTGCTAATACTTGCACAACTCTCTCCTTTGAGACCAATAATCTATCCATTAAATCTTACAATGCTAAAGGCCTATGTTAAAATTCATCTAAGGTATATGAGCTGTCATACATTTCATTTTCTTATTTGTTCTCAACTGTGAGAACATTATCTCCATTACACTCTGTTGTCCCTCTAGATGATGTCATGCACTCTTCATGTGGCACAAAAGGGACAACATTATGATCATATAAGGATTCATCAAAGAAGTTTCTCTCTTCATGTATTCTATCAATACGGATCTGCAAATCACCAATAAAGAGTTCCGAATACTCCTCACCTGTGATGATTGATTTTTCCTTCACATTATCCACCTTAGTTGATTGGAAACCATTATCCTTTTGCTGTCACTTTGCACAGTAATGGGTGTATTCAAAGCTGTTACTTTAGCTTGCTCTTCATGAGTCATGGCACCATTCTCACCTTTACTTTTGCCTTCATTACCGCTTGGCTGCAATATGTCTTTTCCCTTACTAATTCCACATATATGATCAAGTGTCCACGCCTTCTGACATGTGAAACAAATTTTCTCTCCTCATCTGGTTCTTGCTCTTTTTTGGAGATCCTGAAACCTGTAATCCCATTGAAATTAATTCTTCTTTAGCGTGTTGTTGTTTGTACTCTTAATTTTTGGCACACATTGTTTGAGCACCTTGTTGACCAACTCATAAGCAAATTTAGAAGCATCCTGTTCTTGCCTTGAAATTGCTAACAACATACGCTTAAGAGGCTGAAAATGAGCATCACTCTCATTAATTGTCATAACCATAATGATTTCCATAGCTGCAATAACATCTGCATTGTGTTCTTTCCTACTTTTGACCTAGAAATGTTGAAACATGGTATGTATTACATCACGCAATCCCAAGTCAAGCATAAGATTACACAATCTGATCTCTGCAAATGATTTTAGTATGACGACCCTTCTAGAGAGATTACAACTTCTGATGTCCCCAAGATTTTGGAAACTATCAACGAATAGCTGAAGTACCTCCTTCATTGCATTGTCATCATAAGGTTCTAGAGGTGCTAAAATTCTCGTGACCTCCATCAAACAAGAAGTAACCAACAACCTTATCTCGCCATCTGAATATTTCAGCCACTTGTGTTGATTCAACACAATCATTGTAGGAACAAGAGCAATCTGCAACAAATCAGGGGGTGATTGCTCTACAATGGTTAAACATCCTTCCATTTTGATCAAAGTGATAAGAACATTTTCCCTTGTTTGTGATTCCAACCCCAGTTTGCTACCTGTCACATAAAGTGCTTTGGCCAACTCTAGTATGTCATTTGATGCCATTTTAAATCTGAGCCTACCCTGGTTTGGTTTATTTATTATTTTCTTGATGAATTTGTTTGCCAACTTTGAGTGATACAATGTCATGAAAGACAGTTTCTGTAGCAGCAATCCTTTGAAAAGTACAGTTAGTAAGCCACTGTAGTAATTCCTATAGATTTTTCTCTAGTTTCTTTTAATTTTCCTCATTGAGCATTTTGTCAAACAGTTTGCAAGAAAAGGTGTTTATGTTTGATTACAATATTCAAACAGTTAGGCATTGACAGTCATATGTTCTTACCCAGTAAAGATGCTAAATAGATGACACATTTGCTAATACAGAATTTCAAGCAAGGAACCAACACTACATTTGGCATTTGATCAAAACATTTCTTAATGACTGTAGCAGATTTTTAACACTACTCAGCTATGTTTGAACATAATATATATGGAAGAAGATGAACTAGTAGTCTGACTTCTGTAATGAGCGTAGATTAGTCTTATCAAAGAATTTCTAGCTTGCTATTTATTATTTTCCTCCTTCGCTATAGATGTGAGTTGTTGGAATCTCATTGGTGGCACACCCATGAGCACAAGATATTAGAAACTCCTGCCTTAATACTTCTAATCTTTAGTTTTAAACATATTGCATTCAATCTTCAGTCCATAACACAGGTAGGAGGAATGTCAACCTTCAGTCACGGGTAGTCACATGTTAGCAAATCGTTCATTCAAGAGGGAATCTTTTCCATTCTCATTTTTGGCAACCAAGAATCATGCTGGAAGTGAAGTAACAAGCATATGCTGAATCTGTCCCTGTTCACAAACTCCACACTAACAGGTATATCCTGAGACACTCACGCTAATGACTGCACTCTATTTTGAGACACACGACACAGTTCCTTGTTCCACGGAGAATAACAAGAGCTGTCTCTAACAAATGTTCTAGTCCCCAATAATAAAACCCAAACAGTTAGTCTAGAAATGAATAACTCGGATAAGGAAGTTCAAAATGATTTTCTCAATGCTCTGCTCAATCACGAAAAACTCAGAATTCAATGGGCAGTATATCCACTTAATGCTCCAGGTCGGCTCTGTGTTAAGAATGTAAAGCTTGCGGATATACTACAGTGCTTTGCTTCCATCATTTACGACAAGCTCTGATTAATTCTTTGCCGCATATTCTTAGCCGACTATATAATATTGCCACTGAATATTTATTTTCAGATGTCAGCTCAAATTCCCCGTCATCAATAGTTTGGAAGCCAATATTTATTCCTAAAATATATTTAATTTATATGCCCACGACTATTTCCGCTAATCCCTCCAATGTCCGATCATTATATTTAATTGGTGTCCAGAATCACCATTCAAACTTGCATGCAACTGTTGGTTTGTGCCAACTACTGTTACTCCGGAAATTGTTCTTTTACTAGTAACGCCAATGATGCTCTTGAAAATTTTGAAAGTATCTTACGTTGAAGTTTTTTTTGTACACCCAACATAATCACCAGAATGCACAAAATTACATAGAATAATCGTCTCCTCCAGAAATCGGTGGTATTATTCGGGGTTCTGAGACCCGATAGGAATATAGCTTTGTTCAGTCTAGCAGCAAACAACAACTTTCAAACAAGTGAAAAATATAGGTCCTTGTAAGGCTACTCTGCGTTTTTCAACCACACATCTCACGGCTATGTATTTTCTGACGGCAGAGAGAAATTTAAACTCCCGACAGTCTTCAATATATATCTCGAACCAAGACAGAGTACTCAGAACTGCTACTGCACAGGACCGTTATAGTTCTCCAGCGCCACGGGAAAATATTGAAATAATAGAGAATCGTCTGAGACTACTTGAATACTTCCGCAACACCAAACTCACGGCAAGGAATGAGCCAATAAGAACGCTTGATTCTCAAATATTTGCCCAGAACTTTATAATACAAAGTATGGTTAAATACTTATCATCCGCATCAAATAGCTATGCGATGGAAATATTAATTGCCAATCTTTATAAGCTTTGTGTTTGTATTTATCGGGGACCCTCATAGTTGAAAAAATTCAATGAAATCCACGACAACTACAGGGATTCAATTTCAATTATAAAATAGGCCGCACAAATATATTTTGGACCCCACATAAACTTTTGCATGCACTAATAATAATTAAAGCCAAAATATTTGTAGCCATCACTTTAGTGAATTAAATATTTGCTTTCACTTTTCCCTCCCAATATATAATTGACAATTTGAGATTTAAATATAATAATTCTTGAATACCTTACTTATGCAATATCTTTGAACTGAGATTATTAGACTTTAGCTGGGCCAAAATATATCTATGATGGAATATTCAGAATAAAATTTCTTTCAACTCTTCAAATCTGTATATATTTTTTATCAGCATATATGTGTCCAAACTTAACCAATTTGCACTTCTGTTCCTCATGAAACTATTACGATAGTAGATATTAGATAGTTTCTAATTTACTCTCTCTTCCGTCTTTTTCTAATGGTCACTCCTTTTTGTAATGTTTCCATAAACTCTTTCTATTCGTTATGGAAACTTTCTCTTTCTCTCTATAGGATGTTTCTATTTCCTCTCTCTTGTTCGTTATAGAAACATTCTCTTATGTACTTGTAGATATAGATCATTCCTGATCTTTGTTTAATAACACATTCATTTATTTTACCATAATATGGCATCAGAGCAAATTCCTGACCTCTTCGGAAATCTTTAATTTTTTTTTGAAATTACTAGTTAAAGATTTTCGAAGCTTTTTGCCCGAGTGTGTTCAAAATTTGCATATTTGTCTTTCCTGACAAACCCGTCTAGGGTTTCAACGTCATTTGTTTTTTGCAGAACCCAATTAGGGTTTTCGTGGACATTTTAGTGTGAGTATTTTGCTGCTGGGTGACATTGCTTTTACTGCAAATCGTAGAAGATTCGTGGTGTTTTTTGTTGAAGTTTTTGTTGCAAATCGCGCTACAAACTCTCACGTTTGTGTTTTTTGCGGGTCATTCTTCACGACTTTGACCTTCTCCAGCATTTTTTCGACCTTTATCAAGGTCGATTTTGATTCCTGAGCTGCTCCTTGGCAAAAATGACCCTCTGTATGGTGGCACCATGCACTAAATCTGCCCTTTTTAACACACATCTTTGCAATTTTTCTGATTTTTTTCAGCGACTAGGGTTTCATTCGAAACTCTCAGATTCTATGCCGTCTTGAAAAACGAATTGCTGCCATCTTGAAAAATGAATTGCAGATTCTTGGTGGATTTTTGCAGATCTCAACTGGGTCAGTCTTACTTTTTTCTGGGTGCATCGTTTTTCGTGTCTCATTTTCCGAGCCAGTGGATTTAGAATCTGACAACATATTCTATCTGGGTTTTTTGTGCTCTTCTCTGGGTGTCTTATCAAATTTTCTGGGTCTTCTATCAATCTGCCTCGAACATTGTGCCATCTCTGTTTTCACGCTTTTTCATTGAAAAACGTGCAATGGCATCTCTCACCAACTTGATGTTGGAAGGCAGACAACGTTTCAACGACAAGAACTACAACACCTGGAAGCAGCGCATGTTGACGATTTTCGAGTACCATTGCCTTGAGGCGCTTGTTGAGGGTACTGAGAGTCGTCCTACCATTGTCGATGCGACTCAAGTCCAGTTTGCTTCTAATTAGCGGAAGCAAGGTGGAACCCAGCCACAGGCCAACATTGCAGAACTTGCAGACCTCTCTAATCGACCCGAGGCTGCCTTTTACGCTTTTTGAGGACATGCAAATTTCCGTTTTTTTTGAAGATAGATTGACCATTAAGGGAGGGTATTACGATAATAGATATTAGATAGTTTCTAATTTACTCTCTCTTCCGTCTTTTTCTAATGGTCACTCCTTTTTGTAATGTTTCCATAAACTCCTTCTGTTCGTTATGGAAACTTTCTCTTTCTCTCTACAGGATGTTTCTATTTCCTCTCTCTTGTTCGTTATAGAAACATTCTCTTATGTACTTGTATATATAGATCATTCTTGATCTCTGTTTAATAACACATTCATTTATTTTACCATAATAGAAACATCACAGGTTGGCAGGAGAACTAGCTCAGATACCACTGTAATATCGCACTATGATATTTTGTCCAGATTTTTCCACAGAAATTCAAAGCATACAATTTGCATGCAAAATTGAATTCTATTCATCAACAGTTAATTTTGACAACACATAATATCTGAAAATAGAGATGCATATTGCCCTCAAAATAGATAAACCATTACAACCATGTTATCTCCAAACAGTCAAGAAATACCTCCAACAATTTGGCCCAGATGTGAACTCCGTCATGAATCCACCCTCCAGAAACAAATTGGGTTTCCGTCCAATACGCTGAAAGAATCCCAAGGGTTTCCGTCCTCAGGAAACTAGAACTGAAAACAAGAAACTCTCAGAGCTCTGCCAAAGAAAATGAATAAACTCAAGCATAATCCAAATGAGCTTCTCTTTGTTCATTTAAAGAGCATCCCTGTGACCCTTCATTTTCCAACTGCCTATCTCTTCATTTCCTTTCTTTTTGTCCCTTTTTAATTCCCCTTTTTAAAATTAAAATGACTTTATTAATTTTCATTAAGCTCTAAATAAGTCATTTTAATACTTTATGAAGTTGTCATTTAATTTTTAATGTCCCCCAAAAAAGGGACATTACAAATGCCGTTTGCAAGTGAATGAGAAAAGAAGAGTGATGAATAAGTAATGTGGAGGAGAAAATCGAAGGAGGAAAGAGTTAAGTGGAAAAGGAAATTAGTAAGTGGGAGTGGGAAGTGTAGAGGAAACTGGAAGGTGGAAGAGTTATAAATGGAAACAAATTAGCACGAAAAGAGACAAGTGGAGTTACAAATTGGAGTGGAATTTAATAATTAAAAATTATTAATTCTCTCATATTTGAAAAATTAGACAATTAGACAATTACATTTATTTTATTGTGGGAAAAGGGGAAGGGGGTAAATAAATAATATGTTTATTTTCCAAAGGGATGACATTAAGATAAGAGGGCGAAATAAATAAATATTTGCCCCTAGGGCTAAGATTAAATAATTGTTGATATTATTTAATCACACCGGTGATTCGAGACAAATTGATATGACATGGATAAATAGAGGACGCAGATTAGTGATTAATTAAACAATTTTCATTATTTGATTAATGAGGAATGACACAATATCGGTGAATGATAAAGATCAAACATGCAATATACAAGACATGTTAAAAAAGGGGGATTATAGGCATGAACAATTTTTTAGTGTCTACAACTACAGACAAAATTAGGAAGAGACAAATCTTGGCACATATTTAAGAAGGGAATCGATATTGAGAATTTGATAAAGATAAAATCTCTCCACCAATGATGATTGTTTGAAGGTTCAGAAAAAAGACAAGCCAGGTTTGAATGTTCAATGCCACATATCTTAGAGGCCAGCGTAGTTTGAAGAATAAGGGAAATTAAATAGAAGAGGAGCAATCAAGACGTGGTATGAAGAAGTCGAAAGGTAAGCTGACATGGCACATTTAGATCAAGGATGTAAATTAGGAAAAGACAAAATAAATGCAAGACAGTAAAGTCCGCATACAAGACCAAAGAGTCAAAAGACCAAGTAAAAGCAAAGTAAATATTCAAATCACTATCTTTCAGAAGTTGGAAACAACAGTTCTGTACATCATTACTCGATGCCTTTAGACGCCATTGCTGGGTGTGGCAACACTGGTCAAAATGGAAGTGGTTTGAACAGCCTTACTCCTGTGCAGGGAAGAAATAAATGAAATATTTGAAGATTAATGTGCCTCATGACTGATATTTGCGAGTATAGGGATCACATTCTGATCCTAGTTTCCACCTTCCTGTGCTTCTCCATTTCTGCAACAAAAATGCATACTTGCTTATATCTGCTGCATAATGAATTATTGCTGAAAGGGGATTGTTCAGTTCTGCACGAGGGTCTTGAAGTCTTGTTTCTTCAAGGGCCTACATGTGGAACATCATTTTGGTTGTTGCAAACAGATGGGCAAAATTTCATTATGATTTCAACATATTTAGCTTATTTCAAAGGCCAGGAAAGAAAAATATTCTCTATGTATGTCTGATTATGAATTCGATGCAAGTTGAAATTATATTCTGATTTCTTAATTCTCAAAATTAAGTATTAGTTCAGTTCGTGGTTCCTTAGCACTATGAATACATGCATGGGAATGTCCATCATATGAATCTGCAAATTAAGTTACAGTATCATTCTCTACACAAATCAGAAAACAGTTTAAACACACTACTCTTGCAATCTGAAACAATACAAGCAAACTGTTTGAATAAATTACTTTGAGGAGAAGATTGCATATAATTTGGGCACAAACAGGGATAAAACATTACATCAGCCTTCTTTTATAACCATCTTGGATATTCCGGAAATTGCAATCTAAAATCATTTAATTAAACTTTATATCCTTGAAAAGTGATCTATATAAATATTAAATTTTTATTGTGCAGTTTGGTCACAATGTTAAGCGTCCAACAGTTAAATTTTTCCATTCTCATTCCAATGAGCTATATCTTTTTTAAGTTAATGCCTAGTAAACTTTTTAACGTGATTGGTGACGCTGGAATGACATGCTCTTTGGCTCCATGTTTAGTGCTTTTGACCTGGAGCTATGAACTGTCGAGGCTACAAATGGGGGACCTCCATGTTCAGTGCTTTTTAACGTGATTGGTGACGCTGGAATGACATGCTCTTTGGCTCCATGTTCAGTGCTTTTGACCTGGAGCTATGAACTGTCGAGGCTACAAATGGGGGACCTCATCCCCACACTTCACTTGTTCAAACCCGGGAGCTCAATGGTCCAGTGAAGGCACAAGGCTTGCGAGCATAGTGGCCTAGTAGAGCTTTGAACTTTGGTGGCCATTTCACCAACGAAGTGTTTAAACCGCGACGCCATATTTTCAAAGACCTTCCAATGAGCTATTATACTAAGGTGCCCGTTAAACTATTTTTATTAAATAACAATCTTAGTAAATCAATTAAAATATCATTCAATAATACACCCAAGTTGCAGGAATGGTCGATAAGCATCAGAATTGAAAATTGACTACACGAGAGATGCTGATGATGAATGATGATAATTGAACGGGAACCCGACTGGGTGAGTTACTATCAATAGATGCTCTCTCCAAGAATCCTGGAGGACACAACAAGAGTCAAAAATGTCTTCAGAAAGTGTCTTTTGAGCCATCTAGATCATCTAAGCTCACTATAACATCAAATAATCACTCTTTTAAGGTTGACACACACCTAGAAGGTCAAAGCCAATTGCAAAGCAAGAGAACCTGAAAATGGGGACATTACAACCTTCTAGCCTTCAAGGCCTTATTTCTTTCTGTCATACATTTGAGACAACCTATACATGTAGATATAATTGACAAATATTGTGTATTCTTGCTAAATTTTGGTAATAGATTTATTAAATAATTATCTTCCTAGCAGCCTTCTAAAGCATGTTTTTTTTTGATCGGTGATTTATATATTTTTATTAATATAATATAAAGGAATACGTTAAGCTCAAAATATGCCATTGTTCGAGTTGGCTGATCTGCCATTAAAGGCCTGCTATTTCTATTCATCTACCCCTGACCCACACACTACTATTTGTCCATATACATGTTTAACCATGTTCCCATATAGCCAAAATGGGCAATACCCATCACAAAAAATACCATCGCTGGAATACAAATTAGGCCCATACAGTTACCAAAAATGGGCTGAATACAAACTATACATTGCAATTCTAATTACCAGGCATCAGAACAAAAAACCCCTATGTCATCATGGCCTCCCTGCTCTCGACTGGGATAAACATGCCACCCCTAGTGTCCAATCGTTGCTTCCTAGGCTTCCTTGCCTTCATCGGCTTCTCCTCTGCTGTCTGGGCTTTTCCCTCCTTCCTACTCCTCTTCTCCAACTTCGGCTTCTCCTCATCTTGAAGTCTTTGCTCTACATCCATCGATCGAAGAAAAACCAATAATTCTTCCCACCCTTCTCGAGCTTCTTCAATCCTCTTCTCCTTGTGCGTGGTGGTGCTCCATACCAAAAATGGTTTGAAGCTGCGATTTGTGCCTTCCACCGCCCTCCATGGCCCATCCCTTGTTAACAAACCAACACCTGGCTCTGTCATCCTAGTTATTGGGACCATCCCACCAGCCCATTGTGGTTTCACAAATTGTCTCATCACCCACAGAGCCTCCTTCTTGGTTCTAAATTGTAGTGCCCAAGCAAGAAAAGAAGAGGATATGTCTAAATTTGTTCTTGGCCGGAAGTCTGTGGTCATTAATTCCTCCCCGAAAGTAACCTCCAAACAATGCCAAAAATGGGGATCATCTATCTTGAATATCCCTATAAAGCATGTTGTTTGCTATCTGTGTTATTATATATCGACACTTTGCATGGTTGTATGCACTCTTCATCAATCACTAACTATTCTTAAACATTGCTCGAGTATTGTTTTGTATAAAATACACAAATACACATTTATTTGGGCATAAAAAGAAACTCATCACTTGCTGGTTTTTAGCATTAATTGATTTTTAGAGCAACATATAAGCCTTTATTGATATTGAAACATGAAGATCATATGTATATAGAGGTTGAACTCATTTTTTGGTGTAATGATATGTATTAAACTCTAAGATTGATTCATTTATGATGGAAATTAGTGATATGTTCTACATGTTCAGTATTATGTGTCATTGAAAAATATTGTAAAATATTTACGTATTTTTAAATGGTTGATGATTTTTTTGAGTTATTCCTGAGTTTTTCCCCATGTTTTGCCAAGTCCCAAGTTTTTCAATTTTTGGGCTTGCCAAGCATTTGTCAAGTTTGAATTTTTCAAATTTGTATGCCATCATATATCTCTCCATAACAAAGCCTATCTATGTCAGTATAACAGATTATAGACAAAATAGGATTTGTGAATTGAGGATATTCAACATGATCCCACTAAATGTTATTTAAGATCATCTGCTTAATGTTTGTTGCCCTTTCAGTGGTAAATTGCCTCCACATAGTTTGATTTTGGCTAATGAACATGTTAAATAGTGTGTCTTGAACCTTAACAAGTCATCTTAAGGCCAATCTATTTGGAAAAAATAAAATAAAAAATACAAGTAAAAATTCTTAAAGAAGAAACCATAAACTTAATTTAGAAAAATTACTAAAGTGAATTTTTTTATTAAAATAAATCGTATTGAGAATATTTTGAATTGCCTTGTGATGTGATGGTGATGAATATTTGGATCTCTTTAGCCTCAAATACACATGATTGATTCAATCAATTTTGGTGCATGGTTTTTGTAACATAAGGTTGAGGGAGTCGACAACATAATGTATTGAAGATGTGTGAGTTATGCTTCTTAGTCAAGAAGCCATTTGCTCTTTAGTTTGGTGTGGTTTGTAATAAATTGAACAATGTTTTGATGCCCGAATTCCTATATGGTTATCACGAGAATTCTAGCAATAAATGCGTTGCTGTACAGCTCCTCACAATCCATTTGCTTTAAAAACATTGTCCCATATGCAAACACTACAATAACTTTCATCAATTTCCAATTCCTTGCATCCTTCCATCCATTGAGAATGATGGGTACACTTGTTTCAGTCTAAATACCTTATGGGCTTCAATGAATTCTGTACGAATTTCACCCACTTTTCCAATAAGGTGCTATGGACCTTTTAAAAAGTTGGGCCCTTGTGCTATTTTGGATTGTATTCATCATTTGTTGTCATTATGGCGAGTGAACAATATTGGAAACCAATAAATTTGAATAGACGCATCTTGCAATATGTTGATTGATTCTCTCTAGATTTAGTGTGAAATGCCATTTCCAAGGGTCCCTTTAATCTCTTGTGTAAAGGCCAGAGGTTGTTTTTCAAGTGTTGAAAAAATTTGGCGACCTTCGGCAAGTTGAAGATTAGATGGTGATGGAGGGGTTTGATTCCTTGAGATCCTTTCTTTATCAAAAGATGATTTGATTTACGACCTATTGTTTGATTTGCTTGTTTTTGCTCATTAATATATGCCATGGCTTGCTTTGATAGGATGCATACATTATTTTTTCTTGGGCAAGCTTTGATACGTTGTTTCAAGATGCTACAGAATGGGATTTCAATTATGAGCTTGAATTCTAGTTACCAAACCCATTAGAAATCTAAATTTAACCTCTAGTAGGAACTTGTTGTACCATATCAACATATTTTAAAGGGCGGAATCTAGTTTGTTTTGAAGTGAGGTCAACCCATGGAGCTAGAACTGTCTGCCATTGTAATCCCTATGACAACTTGTTCAATAAAAAACACATTTGAAACAAATAAAAAGAAAGAAATATATATACACCTTAACTCCTTTAAAAAAATTAAGCTTGTGTCATAGATTCATTAAACAATGAAAACAAAACAAGAGCATTCATTTGTTAAAAAAGGCCAAAAATTTGTAAAAAAGATTTGTTTTTAAAAATCTCCTTTTGTGGTTTCCTTGGCAATGAATGGCCTCTTGCACATGTGGGAATAGCAAATGAACCACTATGAAACTTTCATCACCAGTCTTAAACTCTATTTGTGCAATAACAATCAAGAATGGAAGTTCAACAAGGATGAATGCTATTTATGTTTTGGTTTCACAATGAGGGAAAACACTTGGTTTTCTTTTTTAGCATGCCCTGGAATCCATGTTATAGGGTTAGGGAGGTGTTTTGATATATATGAGTTAGATTCAAATGCCAAAATAGAATTTGAAAAAGAGAAGGAAAAATCACAGAAGGGCGATAGGTTCGTCATGGTAGGGGTGGAAATAGGCAATATTTGGGATAGTTTGGGCCTGATTTGTCTTGGACAACCCCACTAACCTTTTGCGAAATCTGGCTGAATCCCCTACCAAACTGAACTTGGATCTGGATTTGGGCCAGATTGGACCTGAATAGACAAGTGTAGCAGGTCATTTTGGTAACATAATATATACATATATATGTACATATATACATACATACATGCATCCATACATATACACATGACTATATACATAATACATATATATGTATTATGTACACATGCATATACATACATAAATATATACATGCGTGCACACACATACACATATTATCACATCATCAAAATATCATTTCACTTTCTACTATTTTAGACACAACCATGCCCAATAAATGGGTTAAGGGACTGGATATTAATTATTATCCTCAAGAGACAAATTATAGTTCCAACTTTCTTGACGTTATTTATTTTGTTTCACAACCACCATTAAATCCTTATTGTTAAGTATCACAATCATCTTTACATCCGCAATATGTGGTCCCATCCTAACTATGACTGCTCCACCTTTAGAAAGAAAAGTCAGATTAATAATATACAATACTTTGTACTCAAATTTTCTTCAAGTTAAGAAACTTTCCGTTGTCATTGATGAAGGAGAATGTTGTTTTGGGTTGTCATTGATGTCAATACGCTGTTGTTGATTCATTCTGTCAGACTTTCTATGATATAGCTAACAGTATTTTGCTTTGTGTTTCTCTGCACAGACAGTCTTGGTTACGTGCTTTAGAGTTAGACAATATTTTGTGGTATCTATGATACACCAACCTTCAGATGTTCATGAGTTTTGGTGCTTTGGACATATTTCTTTATTGGTCTGGTAACTCTGCTTACTAGTCACTCTGTTTCCCCGGAACAGACCGGACAATTAATTAATTTGTCTGCACTTCATTTGGTGAATGTTTTTGGTCCTACATATGTGGGACATGATTAAGGATTGAATGAAGTATGCAAAATCAAGTGGATATGATCTTGGATGATGCTTTGGCCAATGTGTAAGCTAACTTGGAATATATTTGGATTGAAACTTGTAATAGTTTACCTAAGCTGACTATCTGGTTTCAACATGTTTGGCCGACATGAAATAAGTTTGAATTCCATATATAAGTAAGTTCATGTGTTGAAATGAAAAGAAGGAAGTAGCGTGCGTATATGCAATATATGAAAAAGGTGTGAAGAACTAGGGTATTTTGCAAAAAGGAGTTTTGTAGCAGAAAGTTGTGCAAACTGGAAGAAGACAGATGAAGTATTCTGAACTACATGGGAACTGATTCCAGCATACATCAGATGCATATATAACAATTCATTTTTGTATCATCTTCTGGCAGTGAGCCCTCCGGTAGTGTGCCATGCAGTGAGCATTGTAATATTATACAACTAGTTATACAATATTGAGAGCTAACTCTCTCTGTGGTTTTTCCCATTTGGGTTTTCCACGATAAAAATCTGGTGTTCTATTGTGTTTATTTATTTTCTGAATGGTATGATTTTTGAATGTTGCAGTAAGTAAAGTAAAACTAAAAGTTGAGAGAATACTTATTCACCCCCCCTCTTAGTATTCTGTTTGTTCAACACTTTCTGCTTGTATCCTTATTAAGAAAGGAATATTAGAGAAACATACATTTATGTACTTCACTTTCACCTACTATTACTGCCTTGACATTAATCTTAGACAATATGTTCAACACAGATTTTGTATAACAAAGAAACACTGATATATTACACAATATAGTAATTAGTAAAGTGGAAAAGGCCCAACAATGGCCCACATTACCATTTCCAGATCAATTTATACAGCTTAGAAACAGAACCTTTCAAGTACAGCTTTCCAAGTTCCTGCTAGCTCAAAATTTCAATTGGCTGAAACGACAGGCAAGGTTCCCTGTCATTTGGGAATGGCTAGCGGTCCTCGGGATGGCTGGGGGACGTTTTGGGGATAGCTAGCCATACCCAGTGGCTACGAACCCAAGCATTATAAAACATAAAAAATATATTTTTTTTAAATTTTGTTTTCTTCTATACCTCCATATGAGAATCAGAACAATGTATTCAAAATTCAAATGTGTGAGAATCAAAACAGCTATTTAGTTTCAAGTGTATGAGAATCAAATATATTGAATGAAATACACATTAAAAGTTACAATTGTTTAATTTTCTAAGGCATGCCAAGTCTGAGTCTCAATGCTATGCTTGAAAAGTTTCTTGCTTGAGTTTTAAAATTAAAAGAAATGCACTATTTTATTTCTTTGTATGATTGTACTTTCTTTTCTCGGAAATGTTTACCATTTGGCAGTGACCATGGTGGCTACCATTGGAGATCCACTTCTGCGAGAGGGTGATAGTGAGTAGGATGGTTTTGAGTCTTTGGATATTGATGGCCTGAATGAGGCTTAGTTTCATAGACTATTGTTTTTTTGATATTTGAGACTTTTGGATACATGTTTGAGACTTTAGGATATTGATAGATGATGGGTTTTTGATGTTTGGGACTGCTGTTATAATACTTTATTGAAATTTATTGTGCTGTTATATGATTGCTCTTCGCCGTCCCCTATCATTGGCCGTCTAGGAAGCATCCTGGAAACGCGTTCCCTGCTGTCCCCCCGTCCCCATTTCCAAAATGTCGTGGAACACAGCTACACACCCATATCCTAAGAATCAAGGTCAAGTGTAGTTCTGTTATAATATATTTTGAACCAGTCAAATGAATAATGGAAATGATTTCCATCTCAATTATTCAAAAACTAGAATGGCATACTGCAATAATAATCTAGTAATTTAATCTCAGTTCACTAACAATATCTCAAATTGAGTTAGCCACATTCCAAAATCTCAAAACGTGATCAATTTCAATCATTTCATCACAACCTGATAATTTTGTGTGGATTATTGTTCTATATCATGAACAATTTTATTAGTCTCAGTTTGCCATTGAGGAAGACTAGATGGTGTAATGTTATAAGCAAATTTTTCTCTTTAAATCCTCTCTAAGGCGTACAAACGTGCTGCCTATGTGGAAGTTGTATTCTATCTGGAGACATAACATGGTCTTCATAAGCACATAGTAAATATTTTCAACCTATTCCGACTTCCTGGAAATCTCCAAAAGGAATAGCACTAAACATACCTTGTCTTTGCAGTTATAGTGGCCTCTTAATATTTTCTGGATACATTTTACATTCTTTTTCCAAAGCATTCAAGTATATTAACTGAATATACAAATTCTAACATCAAAAGAAACTGTGAAATAAGATGAGTAAGCATGACAAATCAAATAGTATTCTATTGATGTTTCTTGCAAGTAGCAATTCAAAGCCAAAACAATAACTGTTCTATCCAACTGATCAACTGCAACCATGTAATCAAAGAAAGTATGCTATAAACTACATTATTTCTTACACTAATTGTAGTCAACAAGTCTACCATACACACTGAAATTAATGATATTTTCAGGGTTTGACATAAGCTTCTCCTTTAACCTATCATAAGACGACAGTTTATTATAATGTAAACTCAGGATTAGTGAAATCCTCTCAACTTATGCTAGTCACATATGGATATCTTAATGGATATGTCCTGAAGCCTAACTTATCTTAATTCACACACGTCTTTTTATTTAATGTTTAATAAATTAATATACTATTTATGTAATGCATAATTTATTGAAGGATGATAGTTTGTATTAAATGTGGGCTTTTGGTTTAGTGCTTTAGTCATTATATATACCCGGCATGTTTCAAGGAGAACTAGCATATGGCATCTGGATCTACTACAGTAATACAAATATTATGATTAATGTGTAAAAGTCAATGACCATGCAAAAATGTTGTACTCATGTTGCTTTCTTACATTTTTGCTTGACTTTTGCAACAGCATTATTTAATCTTATGTGCTTTTGCAGCATTGGTAACTTCTTCTTTGCTGGAGCTCGGATATTCTTTCAGTCCTTAGATGCAGCAATTTTTTTGTTTTCCCGAGTTTCCCAAATTCCTTCAGATAGCCTGGTGCTTCCTGTGGTGTGCACAAATGATCGACTTACTTTGGGTTGTGAATTATGGGTGAGTTTGAGTTCTTGAGAATTAAAATATAATCGTTATAAAATTTTCTTTCACGTGGAGGATATGACATTATCCAGATTTGAAAGATAAAGGTTTTGGCTGATGAAGAGATTCAATTTTAATTTCTAAGCGCCAATTAACTTGGTAAGTGTAATTGCAAATAATATTATATAGTATACTAGTTCAAGGCTGGAATATTTTAAAGGAAGACGTATCACTAATTGAAAACACTGATGATTCTCTTCTTTCTCTTACCTGCTTTATAACACTTTCCAGAAGACTATTTATATAGGAACTTAACAGGTAGCATTCAACAATGGGAAAAGTTTCTTCACTTAAAAATAGATCTCTTATCAACGATCTTCAGCAGTTTGATTATTGAGAAAAAATGATAGAAAATATACCTTAATTTTTTAACTATTCATATTGTAACATGTTTATGTCCACTGCCCCTTTGTATTTGATTTCATGAACTTTTTTTTGCATTATCCGATTAGCTTCTTACTTCACAATGGTGATGGAATGATTTTGGATATTAGAATATAACGTCCCCTTTTCAAGCTTAATTGGTTTATGAATGATTAGTCTATTTTTAGAGTTTTCCCATAAGCTAATTGATAAGCAAGGGAGAACTCAAAAGTTCTTGGAGAGCACGAGATTAGTCAAACAATTGTGTTGTTCATGGCAGTGAGTTTAGTTGATCTTGTTGAATCTCATGGTACTTTTAGAATGCAACTCTGGCTTTTTGGGAGCTCTCTAGACTTCTTGGAGAAGCATGCTATTTTTAGACATTCACCAAGTTGCTTTGCTTCATCATCCTAAGTCCTTAGTGACATAGTGATGTGATTAGAATTTTATATTTGTCTCATTTCGATGCTTTCTACAACTTTGGTGATTTATTTAATTAATTAAATAATCGTAAGTTATGTTGTCCTACGGAGGAAATATTAAAAAGGCAACTATTTTATAATTAGCTATGTTCTATGGCATTTCAGGGATTTGAACGGGGGGATGGTAGGGGACGCGTCTCTGGGACATTTCGTAAGGGCCAAAAATAGGGGACGACAGTATACAAATTATATATATATATATCAAAATATATTAAGATATTATAGATAGTGAGAGGGAAAGAGAGAGAGAGATGTCAATAATTGATCATGAGTAATAGCAATAGTATAACAACATAAATGTTTTAGCAGTATTATAAATCATGGGCATTAGTATAACAACATTATAACAATAGTCTCAAACATCAAAACCATGGTCTATCAATATGAATATCCAAATCAAAATGTCTCAAACTTGTATCTAGAAGTCTCAAACATCAAAATATAATAGGCTAAAGGCACAAGCTATGAAACTAAGCTTCATTCTAGCCTATGAAACACGAATTCGAACCTTGTGACATAGGTGAGAAGTATCATGTTTTCATTTTGATCTCTTTTTATCATTTTAGGGTTAAGAAGAGAAATGCATGCCCGTGTGGGCCCCCAATGTTGCTTCTTTGGCAAAAATAAATTAAGATTTTTTGTTCTTGTTTTGAAAAGCCCAAAATCATCCCAAGGCATGGGGACGACAAGCTGTTCTGGGGATGGATAGGGGACGTTTCAGTGTCCCCTAGCCGTTTTGGGGACAGCTAGCTGTTTCCAAACGTACGGGGACGTTTCTTGGCTATTTTTGGCATTCAGGGACGACTGGCGGATGTTTGCTTTATATCCAACTGCCCCCTTATAACATAGATTATTAGTTATTTAAATGTGTTTTAAATTGTGCCTTACAAGGGGACACCTAGGCATAAGGGGGTCTTTTGCACATAATGAATTATTTAATTTGAAAAAAGAGTGTGGAGGAAAAAGAGAGATTATTATTTTATTATTTGTATTTTATCATTAGATTGTTATAGAAGGAGGTTGAGAGCTCATTGTTAAGGTTAGCCATGTTATGATATTTCTTTCTACTTAGAAAGAACCAATGTTCATCTCCAATTTTCTCAAGGATGAAAATCTCTTGAAAATTCTTGTTTTCGGGGACAAAATCCCTCCTTATTGGTTTGGGTAGCTTCATACAAAGATCACAGATGCGCTTGCACCTGTACTTTTAGTTGGTCGCTTTGAAGATGGAGGTATTCAATGTGTTTTGATCAGTTGTTTTATTTTTTGCTAACGCTGTTTTCTGGTTGACCTTGATGAGTTTCAGGAGTTTGGTGGGGAGGCTTAACACCATAGTGCTGAGCCGCACCTGCAGCTGAGCCGTACCTGCAGCTGGGTGTGAGGTTTTAGATGATCTAGTGTTACTTTTTTCACTAGGTTGACTATTTTTGGCATGGTGCCCAGCCTAGGTGATCATGTTCCTAGCATTTTTGGGCCTAACTTTTGGTGCTTGCATGGTCTAAGGAAGTCGCACAACTCACTGTACCTGCTGTACCAGATGCTAAAACCTTGTTTCAGACATGCACTTCCTTCGGTATGACTGTCATTTTGTTTTGAGATGTCTTACAATGTTTTGGGATGAAAGAAATATCTAAGTGATATTTACATATGGTTATTTACCTATAATTTAAGTTGTATTTAATGTATATAGTTTTGGGATGTTTGAGATGGGTTTTCTATTTGTAGGAGTTATAATGCAAATTCTTGTTTTTGGGGCTTTTTATAATTTGTTAGTCTTATTCAAATTCAATAATTTGTAGGATCCTATCACCTTCAATAATGCCCATCATTATACAGTGTTGGCAAGCATTTTGGAGGTGTTTCTTACCATTTTGGGTTGATTTTCTTGTTGGCCATATAGTTTGGAGTGGTGTTTTAGTTTTGATTTGGGTTGGGTGCTTTCGGGTATTTCCTTTAGCTGTTTATAGTGTGTTCAATTCTTATTTGACATTTAATCAGCTGCAATAGAGTGTTATCAGACCTTCCTCAGCGTTACATATCAATCATATGGGGTATTGTACTGTTCTTTCATAATTAAGCTTATTTATTCATGTTATTTGGTTCACTTTGGGATTGTTGCAGTAGACTTTATTTATTATCAGAAATTTATACTACCACATATCAATAATTAATCTTTCAGTATGATCTTTATAATGCACTTGATCCAATATGATCTTGTAATACCCTGGATGGTAGTATCACAAGTGGTCTTAACATTGTATCTTGATGTAATTGCGCTCACCACTGGAAAAGTGGAAGTGACTTTTGTGACTACAATCCACTAAACAAGCGTGAACTGCCTGTGTTTTGTAATTGCACTTCATTGAATAAGTGAATGGTGTTTGTGTTTTATAGTTGCACTCCGCTAAATAAGCGAGAAGTGCTTGTGCATTGTAATTGTACTCTACTAAGTCTACTTAATAAGCCTGAAGTGCATTTGGTCATTGTAATTGCATACTCTATTTCTTAAGTGTGGAAGTCGTTTCCCTTTAAATCTTGCATAGCACACTCCATTGAAGAAGCGAAGTTTTGGCTGATATTGTCACCAAGTGTGTTTCTTTCAAGTTGTTGCATTATAGGTAGTTAGGTCTAATACATTGCATGCTTCGACCTTACCCATCTCAGGAGTTGGGTGATCGGAATGTGATTAGGACATTGCATTGCAATTTATTTAAGTTAGAAAAGTAAAAAATATAGGGTGGTTTATTACAATTTTCTGCAGTTTGCGTCATCATTGTATGGGACTGCAGGAGCTGTAATTCTTATAATTTTATTAATGCAGATGGTGACCGCAAGTTTCACATCTCTATTTGGGGGTTTCATAAGTTTTGGCTTAACCAAAAAATTTATAATAGGGACCACGACAATTTGCATCTTCATAAAATTAAGCTGATCTTTCATTAATAAACAACTCTCCACTGTGTCCAGAATGCAAAATGATTTTTCCTTTGATTGAAGTAGGTGGTCTCTAAGGTGCTGATCTTTCCAACCCGTTGGAAGCTAATGCTTCTTGTAGAGACATTCAATTGCATGTTGGAATTTAATCAATTGTTTGATAGTACTCGGAGGCCTCAAGTCTTTTTCAACAGTTTCATATCATAGCTTTGATTCAACTTCCCTGTGAATCATGGGTTTAGAAACAGGAGAGAAGGTTTTTAGTGTAGGTAAGAGACTTGAATACCCACTTCAATCAAATGATGAATTACTCTGCATTTTGGATACAATGGAGAGTTGTTTATCAGTTATATAGCAGCTTGATTTTGTGGAGATAAAAGTCATCATGGTCCCAACTATAAATTCTTTGGTAAAGTTAGAACTTATGAAACATACAAATGAAGATGTGTGAAACTTGCAGTCACCATCTACATTAGTGAACTTAAAAGAATTACGGCTCCTGAAGTTCCATACAATGATGACATAATGACAGAAGTACTTAAGCTGCTTGTAGAGAGTTTCCATGGTTTGGATGATACTAGGCATCCCTCTTTTGCCAAGAGAGTATGAATTCTAGAAACTGTTGCAAAGGTTAGATCTTGTGTGGTGATGATTAACCTTGACTATGATGATCTTATTCTCAAATGTTTCACTATTTCTTTGCTTCTATTAAAATGCATCATGTAGAAAATAGTTATAATAACAATGCAAACCATTATGTCTTTGATTACAACGAGGTGATGATGTACCTGAATCACTTTTATGAGTATTAATGGATAACATGTGGAAGGATGATAAAAAATCTCTATTAGTTGTGTAGGTTTTAGGATTTAGCATAAATGGTGTAATGTCCTCATTTTTGCACACTATATGGAAGGAGTCAAATGCTTCTATGGAAGGAGTCAAATCCTGTAGGCCTTCCATTTTGCTCCCTTGGGATGGTCTTTATATTGGGATATAGGATAGGGAGGCAATATTGTGGTAGCTTGGTATTGCACTTGTAGCTAGAATAGAGTAGTAAGAGTTTTCAGAGATCGGGGAAGGTGGACGAGAAATTTTTCTATGGGATCCAAGAGGAGTGCACCCATGGGAGGTTATGACATAGGGAGACTTTAGCAACATGAAGATACTCCCTTTCGTTGATCTATTTAGGTATACCTATTTGGTCACTCTCAGGATATATGGTGATTCTTAGATTTGGGATCTAGGGATTTGCATGATGGATGGAATGCTTCCCAGGGTGCTACAAAACGATAGTGTGGTTGATGACAATTACATCAGAGTGGTGTAGCGGATTGGTAGAGTAGTATCTCTGAGATTGGTATGGGATCTTGGTATTCAGATGGGCATAAAGGTGCATATAGCTTTTGATTTCTTATGCAACTACAAATTCCTTGAGGGAAAGCACTCTTTGGGAAGGGCGAACTGTAATATTCCCACTTTCAAGTCCTCTTGCAATCATTTATACTGTTTTTCACAGTCTGTGTTAGCTGCTTTAGAGGGGTTTTTTGATGTCACCAATGAGCTCAAAGGATGTACTGGAGTTGAACGACACTTTTTGGAGTGATTTTGGACAACTCGTTTGAGACATACTATTTTTAGCAAGTTACTATTTTTAGTAAGTGTCAGATTCAACTTTTTTTGGTCAATTGGGGCTTGGTAGTCTAGGATGACTTACTATTTTTAGTTATCGCTTTTTTTGATAGCTGGTCATACTTCGGTCTCCGTTCAGGTTCAACATGCAATATCTTCAGTTTTGGGATTTGTATCGTCTAATGCTCATTGGCCATTTTTCCTGCATTTACAAAGTCACAGGAGCAATGACGGACGGGGTATTGTATGGATTTCTATTTTAAGTTTTGCTCCGCTTGGATATTATTATTTGACAGATAATTATAGTCCAGAGCTTTGTAATCAAAATAACATTATTAGTGAAGTTAAATATAATGTGTAACTTTAATGTTATTTTAATAAATTTAACGGGGACATTATGTGGATGCTTAATAGAGAATTATAAAGTGATTTTATTTTGGCGTCTAGGGATTTTTAGGTTTTAAATAATTTAATAGTGTTTTATGGAGATAGGCACTAGTATAGGGAGATATAAGGTGAATATAAAAATTAATTCATAAAGTGACTTTATGTTAATTAAAAAATATTTAAGGGGTCACTTTATTATTATTCCCAATTGCAAGCAAATATGAAAATTAAAGAGGGAAAATTAAATGGGTTTTTCGGAAGCTTCCTTGTATAATTATAAAAGGGCTCATTTGGAGATCATTTGAATATGCTTGGTTGGAGATTTTAAGAGTTTGTTTGGTTGAGATTATTTCTAAGAGGATTGTGAGGACGGAAATCCTCATGAGCAACATTCTTCACGCTATCAAAAGATAATATCTAGAGAATCACTTGGTGCTTTAACACAGGAAGTACAACTATATTTATTGATCATTCAAAGTTCAGATTTAGAGAGGTTTGGACTGCATATCAGCCAAGGAGAAGGTTGACTTGGGGAGACATTTCATAGAGATTGTTGGTTGTTATTACATTGCTGGCTGTCCCATTTTGGCTTGGCCATACTGTGCTTGGTTGCTGATTACATGCTGTGAACTGGACATCTTAGTTTAGAAGGGTTGACTAGGGTTTGGGAGGCAAAAATAGCTCTCACAAAGATCATTATTTTCTATTTGATGACTATCCTAGCCAGCACCGTTTTGAAGACATGTTCTAGAAAATGCCTAGGGTTTGGAGCTTGTAAAATGCAGATTTTGTGAACAGCAAGGACATTTTCAATGCTGCATTTTGTGGTTATGTGTTATTTAGATAATAAATGATATTTAACAAGGTTACTTGGGTACTTTTGGTACGGGTACGGGTACGACTATTTTTTAAAATAGGGGACGAGGGTACTTGGATACGTCAAAACTTCTTCTTGATATAATTTAATATTTTATAGAAAATCTGAAAATATGAGTCATGACAATGAGTTTTCAAAACAAGAACAGTGATAAAGTTTGCTGATGTAATGTATTGTTTTCAGTTTTAGATTTGCAATGGGTTTGTAATAATAATATATGCTATATGTTTAGATGCATAACAAAGAAGGCAAACTTTAAACATGAACAAGAAGATTATAAATCATATAACAATGACATATTGTAAATGTTAAACTTCTAGCTTGAACAATGATAAAGTTTATTGTTAATCAGTATTGTATCAAAGTTTCAAACTGGTTACATATGAATTAGGCTTGGTAAACAGGAAGCTGGTATGCAAACAAAAAACTGAAACAAAAATCAGAAATCTTAATCAAGGTACTTAGCTATGATGCTCTCCACCGAGTACCCACTGAGTACCCGGTACTTGGGTACATGTACCAGTACTTGGTATGCGTACCAGGGGTGTGAGTACAAGTACCCATGCAACATAGATATTTAATGATTTGGGTTGTTTTTATTTCAAAGAAAAAATGAATATTGAAGTTTGTGTCTAAATCTGGAATTTTCAGCAGTGTTGTTTCTGAAGTTTATTGCATATTTCTTTCAATTAAAGTGTAGTAAAGTTCTATATATATTTGTGCTATATTTGTGATTGAAAAACCATTGCCAAAACCACAACAAACTCAGTTCAAAGCCAAAAAAAACCAGACACAAACAGGGCAGCATATTACAATTGATATAAAAAAATATCAAGTGAAATTGAGAATTTTGTTACATTGATTTACATAGGTTACAATACAATTCTTAGCTTGACTTAGATGAGCCCTCACCTATAGATGCCAAAGGCTCAACCCTTACAATGAATCTCAAAAGTCCTTACATAGATTTGGAATTAGGTCACAAAAAATGCAATTCAATGTGTGTACTACTTTAACCCATACTGTCATCACCACCTATAACATTTGATATCAAAAGTCTACCCCAAGGTCAACGAACACTCTAATGATTGCCGAGAATCCGCTAATGAAGATTTGTGATTAATTCGCTTAGCAACCCACATACGAAGCCATGTACAAAAGACATGTAAAATTCTATAAAATGTTTTGTAGGATCTGTTAAAGTTCGTGATCAGATTGTATGACTTTTAATTTTCTTTATTTTGTATATTAACTAATATAGATCTTTTCTTCTTTTCAGGTATGCAGCGAATAAAAGACTTTGAAATTCACAAATGATATTTCACTTTAATAATGCACAATGAGAATGTGGAAGTATCATAAAACAAATGCTGATAGATGTATTTCCAGATTTACTTGCTGATTGAATATGAGAAGACTTGCATTCAATGTTGTATATGCTTGTCTTCGATCAATCAACAAATGAATATAAATATAGGAGAGATGATAGTATAGAGGCATGTCTAACCGATAATGCTAATCGACATTTAGCAACTCATACAATGCATAGTAAAGAGGCACTCGATAGCACAAGACACCCGATCATAACATACTGCTCGATCATAGCATAATAGCCAATCATAACATAGATCGCAACACTTCATATTATGTAGCAACCGATACTTGATCGGTATTTTAAGCAATAACAAATCGGTATTGATACTAACCAATACAAATCGGTAACCGATCGGTATTATTAACCGATATAAACAAACAATATTGATCTGTATTATTAACCGATATAAACAAATGTAAATCGACAAAATTGATAGACATCGATTCTTTCATGGATCGATGGTCATAAGATAATTCATTTGTTTATGTGATGTTAATCGATCTAAGATATTATTATGAGAAGATGTAAAATGTTTATCAAATACAATTATATATATAAAAATATTAATATCTATTATTATTATATATATGTTGATATATACATATGACATAGTTTGGTCTTTTCTCATAATATTAATATCTCACTCATTCTATCTGATCGAAGCTACAAACATCAACACTCCTTAGCTAGGGAAGATAAATTCCATCAAGATGCAAATCACTTAAATCCATTAATTGTGAAATAGAGGAGATATCACCTCACCGTGATATTAGGAGATATGGTATATGCAAGAATATCAAGTCTCATGATATTCACCATAGCTCACAAATATCCATGGTATGTGCACTGACATCATGTCTTCCATATGGATATCAAATCATGGCATGTCCACGGATATTACGTCACATAATATCAACCATGAAGATCTCTAAATCATTTATGGTTTGTTTAATGATATCAACCTTATGATATCTACCATGATGTCTAAGAGATCCTAAGTTCTAACCATCATGACATTTCCACGAATATCGAGTCACATGGTATCCATCATGATGGAGAGATTGAATATTGCAAAGTCGTCACCTTACAACATCAATTTACAAGTATACATTGTCGAAAAGTCGTCACCTTTCTTCAATGTACATAGGAGGGGCCCATTAAGTCATGGAGTCACACACATGACGAAGAAATGAGTTAACACATTAAACATTTTTTATATATTAGTACAAATAGACATACAATTTAGACTCAATCTAAAATTACATTATCAACCATACCAAGTTTATCTCGAAAGTGTTCAACTTTTGTCCTGGAGAGCGGCTTGGTGAGGATGTTTGTAGTTTGATCACCTATACTAATATACTGCAACTTGATCACATTCCTTTCTATCATGTCTCTAACATAGTGATAAGGAATCTCAATATGCTTGGACCTGTCGTGGAACACTGGATTCACACAGAGCTTGATACAATTTTGATTGTCACAATGTATGACAATGGGTTCCAAAGGTTGTCCAAACAATCCTACTAGGAGCTTCTGAGCCACACAGCCTCTCTAGCACTCATGGAGGCAGCAATGTATTCTGCTTAGGTAGAACTCTGCGCAATAGATGGTTTCTTTCTGCTAATCCAAGATATCATTGCTGATCCCAAGCTGAAACAACCTGATGTGCTTTTTCTGTCCACTACACTTCCAGCCCAATCTGAATCTGTGTAGCCATGAAGATCAAGTTTCCTTCGGTCATATTTGAGACCAAATCCAATGGTTCCTCGAAGATACCTCATGATATGTTTTGCTGCAACAAGGTGTATCCCTTTCGGTTCACACATGAATTGACTGAGTGTATTCACAGCATAACAAATATCAGGTCTAGTGTTGACCAAGTACATCAGGGATCCAATAATCTGTCTGTAGAGTGTAGGTTCTGCAAATTCTGATTCCACTGCAACTTCCTTCAATTTATGCAAGTTTGTTTCCATAGGTGTGGACATTGGTCTACATTCCAACATTCCAAACCTCTTCAGAATATCAACTGTATACTTTCCTTGACTCAGAGTGATGTAATTTGTATGTTGCCAGATTTCTAGACCAAGAAAATAGTGGAGGATTCCCAAGTCTTTCATTTCAAACTCTGAGGCTAATTCTTCTTTGCTTTGAGTGATTAAGTGATCCTCTCCTGTGATTAGTAAATCATCAACATATAATACACCCATGTGATCATTTGTTACCTTGAAGTAAAGGTTGGGATCTGCATCATTTTTGGAGAACCCTAGTCCCAGGAGGTAGTGATCAATTCTTTCATACCAAGCTCGAGGAGCTTGCTTTAACCCATACAATGCCTTCTTTAGCCTACAGACATGAGATTTTGCATTGTGAATGATGAAACCTTCTGGCTGTTCAAGATATACTTCCTCTTCAATGGTACCATTTAGAAAAGTTGTCTTCACATCCATCTGGTGAATTTTCCACCCCTTTGATGCGGCAATGGCAATAATTGCTCTGACGGATTTATATTGTGCAACTGGTGCAAATGTTTCTTCATAGTCAATGCCTTCTTTCTGTGAGAACCCTTTGTGGCTTTGTGTTTGTCAATGCTGCCATCTGCTGCATGCTTTATCTTAAATAGCCATTTGGATGATAACACTGACTTGTCCTTAGGTCTGGGCACGACGTCCTAGACATCATTCTTAATGATGGATTGATACTCTTCTGTCATGGCATCTTTCCACACATGTTTTAGAGCTTCTTCAACATTTTCAGGTTCTGCATTTATGATCTCACTCATTAATGCCACATAGTTAGAAAATTTGTGAGGTATTTTGCTCTCTTGGAAGGTTCCTTTTGGAGCTGCAAAGCTTTCGGCTTCCTGGGTTACTTTTCTAGCCCAAAGAGGTCTCTTTCGGTTTGTATTGAGTGGTTCTTCTAATAGGGTGATGTGATCATCATTTACTACAGATGGGGTCTCCCTTTGAACCTCAGGAGCAGGATCCTCTTCCATGATTTTAGGAGGATCTTAATTTTCTACCTCAAAGGAACTTAAAGATCTTTTGAAGGCAATGTCTTTTTCAAATGTTACATCTCTGCTTAGTTCAATGTGTCTTTGATGAGGTATGTAGATTCTATAAGCCTTAGAGGTTTCACTATACCCCACAAATATTCCCTTCTTTTCGGAAGGTTATAGTTACAGAACAACCAAAGATTCTTAAGTGGCTGATGTCAGGTTTTATACCCGGGAAGACTTCTTCTAGAGTTTTGTTGTCTAGGAGTGAGTGAGGACATCCATTTTGGATGTAGACGACTGTTTGAGAGGCTTCAGCCCAAAATGAGATTTCCATGTTTTGATCAAACATCACGGCTCTAGCAGCCTATGGTCCTGTTCTTTCTTTCAGCTACTCCGTTTTGTTGAGGGTTGTAGGGTACAGTGAACTCCCTCTTAATCCTGACATTTACACAAAACTCTATAAATACATTAGAAGTATATTCTCCCCCATTGTCTGTTCTAAGTGTTTTGATTTTCTTCCCTGACAAATTTTCTACAAGAGCCTTAAATTCCTTAAATCTCAAAAGAATTTCTTTAGACTCCTTATTTTTTAGAAAATAAAATCCAAGTCTTCCGGGAGAAGTCATCAGCAAATATTACATAGTACAAAAATCTCCCCATAGAGGGTATAGACATGGGTCCACATAAATCTGAATGAATGAGTTCTAATACATTATTGCTTTTACTAGAACTATTATGAAAAGTTCCTTTAGTACTCTTACCTAGGGCACAACCCTTGCAGGTTCCTTCATGGTTGTGATTCAACTTAGGCATACCATTCACTATCTTCTCTATGGAGGGTAGAGCCTGGAAGTGAAGGTGTCCTAGTCTTCTGTGCCAAATCTCGATTGAGCTTGAACGTTCATGAATGAGAGCTTGAGAAGGGGTGGTGCTTAACTTGTAGAGTAATCCATGCCTAACTCCTATAGATAGAGCCTTCTTGATGGTGGAGTTCTTTGGCCATGCCAAAACCTTTCCTTCCATAAAGCTTATTTTGTATCCTTTATCTTCAAGCGCTGAGATAGACACAAGGTTCCTCTTTATTCCTGGTATGAACAATACCCCAGTGAGCTGAAGTGATATGCCTGATTTCAGATTTATGGTACAGGTTCCAACCCCTTTAACAAGATAGTTGGAGTCATCTCTGATAGTCACCTCTTCATCAAAATTTTCCTCAAGAGTACCCAGGTGTTCTCTGTATCCTGTGATATGGTGGGATGCTCCACTATCAATCACCCAAGTGTGAGGGCTGTTGGATGTTTGACTTGACAAGGCTGTATAGAACACATACTTCTCAGGGTATTCTTCTGGGATAGTCTTTCCAACTTTAGCAAAGGTGTTTTGTTGTCTTAGTCTATCTGGACACTTCTCGGCATAATGTCCATATTGATCACATTTGAAGCATTGTACTTGTGATATGTCTCTTCTCTTCTTGGAGGGACCTTTCCCGTTTGAACCCTTCTCATTCTTCCGTTTGAAGTTTCTCTTCTTCCCCTTCTTGTGGGATTTGGAGTATAATACATGGATGTCCTCATTTGTTGTGTTTGGATTTATTCCTCTGGTGATTAGCCTTGATTCCTCTTGAATACAATCCATTTTT
>MU227610.1:2974120-3033231 GCA_018584345.1 Thuja plicata | reverse complement strand
TCCATTTTTAGTCTATCAAACTTTGGGAATTTGGAACGTGCATTTATTCCTTGTATAAAGGACTCCCAAGATTTTGGTAGACCATTTAGGGCTATCATTGCAATTTCTTTGTTGTCTATTTGATGCCTTATGGTGGACAATTGGTCCCTTACTTCGGTGATCCTCATGAAGTAGGACGTAATAGTTTCTCCTTTATTCATTTTCGTCTGATGAATTTGATTCTTCAAGGTGAGTGCTCTGCTAGTGTTGTTTATTTCATACATGTTTGCTATGGCTTTAAACATGTGGTATGCAGTATCATATTGAGAGATAATTGGAACTAAGTGATCCCTAACTACATCCACTATGATCTTCATAGCCTTTCTATTATTTTTATTCCATTGAACTTTCTCATCATTGTCATTTGGTTCTGGTATGTTTTCCCTTACATATGAGTCTAGTTCATTTTCTCTTAAGGTGAGCATGATTCTAAATTTCCATGAGACAAAGTTAGATGCTCCCTCAAGATGATCCTCGAATCTAACTCCACTTGCCATTATGTAGAGAGGAATATGATTTTACAAAGTTTATAGTCTTAATCAATTTGCTATCTTCAATCTAATCGGATCTTCCTTAGCCTAGAGCTCTGATACCATTTTAAAGTTCATGATCAGATTGTATGACTTTTAATTTTCTTTATTTTATATATTAACTAATATATATCTTTTCTTCTTTTTAGGTATGCAGCAATAAAAGACTTTGAAATTCACAAATGATATTTCACTTTAATAGTGCACAATGAGAATGTGGAAGTATTATAAAACAAATGCGGATAGATATATTTCCAGATTTACTTGCTGATTGAATATGAGAAGACTTGCATTCAATGTTGTATATGCTTGTCTTCGATCAATTAACAAATGAATATAAATATAGAAGACATGATAGTATAGAGGCATGTCTCCTTAAGGAGACATGACTCTATATTATCATGTCTCTTCACAACATTATTTGCTGTTAGTTACCGATAATGCTAATCGGCATTTAGCAACTCAAACAATGCATAGTGAAGGGGCACCCGATAACACAAGACACCCGATCATAACATACTGCTCGATCATAGCATAATACCCTATCATAACATAGATCACAGCACTTCATATTATGTAGCAACCGATACTTGATCGGTATGTTAAGCAATAACAAATCGGTATTGATACTAACCGATACAAATCGGTGACCGATTCAAAGCAATCTCGATTAGTATTATTATTAACCGATATAAACAAAACAATATCGATTGGTATTATTAACCGATATAAACAAACAATATTGATAGTATTATTAACTGATATAAACAAATGTAAATCGGCAAAAACCGATATACATCGATTCTTTAATGGATCGATGGTCATAAGATAATTCACTTGTTTATGTGATGTTAATCAATCTGAGATATTATTATGAGATGTAAAATGTTTATCAAATAGAATTATATATATATGAGTATATATATAATAATAATATCTATTATTATTATATATATGTTGATATATATACATATAACATAGTTTGGTCTTTTCTCATAATTATAATATCTCACTCATTTTATCTGATCGAAGCTACAAACATCAATAGGATCATCTCAATAGACATGGAAAATCGACCATTGTATAGAAAAGAATGCTTTCAGTAACTCTGACATGGGCATATTATGTCTAGTCCAATTCGTGCCTGTTTGAGCATATTGAATGATTTTAGGATCTTTTATATTAGGTGCATGGCCAAAAATGACGTCGTCATTTATTTGTACCTTTTCTTTCATTGCATGTCCTTTTCAATGAGCACATGGCTTTTAGGGCTGTTTTTGTGAGTCATGGAGGAAAACTGGCGAAATTAGGTGGAACTATCAAGCTTTTAGTCTAGAAGGAACTCATGCCATGATGGATGTAGGTAAGGCCACAGATGAAATTCTTGCAAGAGAAAGGCTTTCAGTGTGTTGAGATGATCTTAAGACTGGATTGAGGTATGGAATGACTAGAAGTCTAACTTTGAAAGATCTAGAAATTTTTGGGGTTGCAAAAAGTATGTTGTCATGATTACATTAACATGTTTGACTCGATATGGAATTGCAAAAAATGATGATATCAACACTGTTCAAAGATGATGTCAACATGGATTGATTGCCCTAACTTTGATGATGAGGGTCAAGGAATGCTCAACACCTTGATATGAATGGACAAACAATTTGAATTGTGAAGGAGTGCGTTTTTAGAGATTAATGGAGAACTAGATGGCAAGATGATTGAATTTGAGAGCTTGGTAAAAAGAGACTAAACTTCAATAAATTGTCGGGGGTTGGAGATTGAGGGATGATGGTAGGGATACAAGTTGTGAATCGAGTCCAACACTCTGACAGTGATAAAAAATTAAGGCATTATTACACTTCATGACTTGCACAACAAGCATGACGAACACGACATGCTTGACAAATTGTTAGATTCTATACAGATAAATTTTCAGAGGCCCAAACCTTATTTTTGGTAAATGGTGAATGCTTAGTATGATTGAAGGGTGTTAGCATTATGAAAAGGACTGTGGAAGTGGAAGGGTCAACTAGATGTGAAGGGGTGCAGATAGACAATGAATTCTCACAAACTTCAATTAGAGGTTGAAACTCCACAATATAAGGTGGTATAAAAAACCTGGTAGAGTACACCTAGAGGTTCAATCGGAAGTGGAAATCTTGCGGGTGCAATTGGGATGTTGACATCAACTTAGGGCTTGCTTCGAAATGATGGTTTTAGTGGTGGGTTGGGAGGTCACATTAGCAATGAAGTGGCGCTGGGAAAATCCAATTAAAGTAAAGTTTGGATGTGTAGTTGAAAAGTAGCTTAGATGGAGGGTGAAGTTTTGCAACTAAAAGAATGGTGACATCTGGGCAATATCATCTGAAGGAGCATGAAAAATGGCTAAGGCATTCATGCAGGAATTTTCATTTGAATCGGAATAAAGAATTGCAATTACAAAATGAAGTTGGAGACTTGTGGGGATTGATTGGTGAATTGAACATTTGCAAAGAATCCATTTTCATGTGAAGCTCGAAATAGAAAAAAAGGCAAAGTTCGAATGGGTGTCAGATTTCTGCAGAAGTGGAAGAGACCAAAATGGGCTTCAGATTTCTGCATAAGTGAAAGAGACCTAAAAATAACCAAAAATAGAACAAAGTGGGAACTTGCAACTAAAGCAAAGTGCAGTTGGAACTTCGGTTGGAGGTGATAGTCTTGCCTAAAGATAGAAAGTACTAGAAAGTGAGCAGAAACTAGATTTTTTAACTTTTAACAGCCCTTAACATTTGATAAACACATGAGAAGAGTAAAAACCGTCTTTGAACAAAAATTTCCTGAAGGCAACACATTTTATTTCAAGGAATGCACTTGGTGGGGACAAACTCAATTTTTTCTGTCGTTTGCTAGCTTGCAGATGATGGCACTAAGAATCCTCATGCATAACACTGCCTTTTATGTTTTATGTTTTGTTGGTCCAAGATGTGCTAAAGTTCATTTGGTCTCTCTGGTTATTAGACTCTACTCTTAGTTAACATCATCTTTCTTTTCATTTATTTATTGAAAGTAAAGTGAATGTCACAGAAATATTATTCAAGTTCAATTTTTGTTGTGTTCTCCATCTAATATCTTTCTCTTCATTGCATTGACTTATTTCGTTTAAGTGATTCCAATCAAAAGTAGTGTATGTTTTACTTACTTTTTGTGCTTGCCATACTTTCAATAAGTATGCCTCCATTTCTAAGGGATGTAGAGATCTCTCACAGTGAAATTTTATAGCATTCTGAGGTTCATCTGAATTACTGAGATAAAACTTGCATTCTTGGCTTTACAATAGGAACTGGGGAAAATCAATGCCTGCATCAATTGTTGGTGATACTAGAAAAATAATTGTTCTATTCTGTTCCGTTGGTTTATAAAGTATAACTCGTGAATAATCGATGGAATCTGGGAATTTTGTCTGATTTTGTTTTATTTTAATTTAGAACTTCCTTTTTATATTTTCTAACGTTTTGGCTTGCTTTGTAAAATCTCAATCTCTTTGATTTTCAGGATGGGACCGTCATAAGAGGTCAAAATAAAATATCTCATCCAACAAGTGGAGCTGTCGAACCTATAAATAAGGTTTTATTTTCCCAGAACTTGGTCTATTAACAGACTCGTTTTATGAAATAGAAGCTGGTATTAAAATTGTGTCTAAGATGTTTTCTGAACTGTATATAGGAATTAAAGTTGGTAATTTTAATTTATTTTGGTGGAGGAAAGCCTTATCAATGCACCTTGTACAATGTGACTTTTAAATGCATGAGAAAATCCAATTGAAATGGAATGGAAAACATTTATTCCTGTAATATGCCTCATGCAATTCTTTGCTGATTGCTCTGATGTTTTAATGTGTTATGTTTGGTGAAATGGTAATTGGATCGATGAATTTCTTTCTTGGCTATATCTATTGTACTCAGCTTTTGCTCTCTGTTGTTCCTGCTCCCGCTACTTGGCTATTTGTACTGGTTTCTTGACCACGTGTTGGTGGTCCCTTGTTTTTGGTTCTTACCTTTGTGGGCCTTCTTTGAATCCTCAGCTGTTCTTGAGTTCCAATGACCTACTTATGGTTGTCCATGGACATTAATGTAATTTCCTTCTTTAATTCTTTCATCCTATGTAAGAACCCCTTTTGTTCTCTCTTATTTTCAGTTTTGACTTATATGCATTTCATCAAGCAATTGTTGTGCAGTGTCTGTTCTGAAATTTTCTCAGTTCTTGAATCAAGAAGACACATTACAAAGCCCACTTTTCTTGCATAGTTATCATGCCAAACATGGAAAACTGGGAACCAACTAATCATTTATTTAAATGCAAAGATAAACCCACAAACAATATACAGCACAGTCTCAAATGCCAACACTGCTTCACCAAAATATATGGGCAGACATTAATACAAATGGTCGGACAACAATTACAAATAAATCTCTGTTTAAACTCTATGGTAATTTCAACAAACACTTGCCTTGCGTCCTGTTTATTTGCATAAAGATTTCATTTTGTCAATCAGAATTACAACACTGGATTTAGAGCAATATCTCAGATATGCATTAGCGGATTTCTTTCCCATACATTCAAACTACCTATGGGCTGAGAATGCAATGTAAAGCAAATACTGTTGCACCTGATTTCTCCTGCTAACAGACTTGAATATGCAGCTCCAGATCACACGTTCTCAGTGTAAACTTGTGCATAGGGTCCCTAGTTGCTGCCCAAGTGATACCGCGCTTGTCTATGGACATGGGACACCAAATATTGTTGCCGGAAGCCACCTTCAGTTCAAACGTTTGGATATTTTCAGACCACTCCCAGAAATCTGTGCAAATCTGCCTTATGCATGTAGGATGAAGATCAATGAAACCTGGGCCTGAATCATCTTCTTCTATGACCTTTCACCTCAAATTTAAACAAGAAGACAATCGAATCAATGGGGACCTGCAAACCGATCTTTGGATTAAAGGACAAACTTCATGAAAACAAAAACTTCAAACAATTCCATTATCTCCAAACTTTGCCATTAATCTCAGATGTGAACAACTTACACCATTAAGCTCTATTGTGAATTCTGATTTGAATCCACCAATCTTGGAAGGTATGGGTTTCCGTCCAGCCTTCACTAATTCCAAGGGTTTTTGGTCGTTGAAAAACCAGTCGTTAATTTCCAGCAACAATGAAGAAATAGCATTAAAATGTATTCTCATAACATATCTTAAATGAAAGGATGACCTTGCTTATATAAGTTTTTAGTTGGTGAATGCTTATACTTTTAACCTAAGTTGCCAATTCGGGTACGGATGCGTGAAATTTTTATAGGGGGTTTTGGATGCGTTTGGATGCGTATATATATATATATATATATATATATATATACATATATACATATATATATATACATATATATACATATATGTATGCAAAGAAATGCAAGAAAAATACAAAATTAAATCATTTGATAGTATGATACTTCACCATTGATCAAGATATTTTATAGTTCACAAATAATAAATATTCAAATAGAAATAACTAATAAGCCATATCATATATGTCTATGTTCACGATTCCAATGCAAATCAGAAAATCATTAGAATTACACAATCAAAATTTAGTTCATGATTCAATGTTCATCAAACAAAGTCACGATTCACTAATCAGATTCAGAATCATAAGGATTCTCAAGATAATCGACATTCTCATTATCTCCAACTGCTGCAAGTTCAAGATCATTTGAACCCAAAGCCGTTCCGCTTGTGCTAGATGCACCATGTGTCATGATGTTATCACCACCACCATCATCATCAATGATTGTAGTAAGATCCTAAACCGTTGCATCCAAGTTCGCACATTCAGGGGCTACATCCCAATGCTTGTTTGTCCCTTCCTTGTAGTGTTCCTTCTTACGTGACAAAAGATGCAAGTTGGTGTGAATGTAAACCAAGTCTTCAACTTTGTTTGAGCCCAACTGGTTATGCTTCACTGAGTGGATAAAGGAGTATGTACTCCAATTTTGTTCAGCAGCATAAAAACTTGCAACCTGGACAGTGTTCACAAAATTTAACATAAAAAATAAAAAACGAAAAACAAATTAAAGAATGTTAAGAACTAAATTGTAGAATACAAGTGGTAAACAAAAAACAAAAAAAACTTACTTGTGAGAGGACCTTAATTGCAAGAGGTTGTAGATTCTTAAATGGTTGGCCATAGAGGTATCACCATGTGGTAGCTCCCATGTTGTATTGGTCCTTTATTGCAATTGAACTAAGGTTTACTCCTGAGGCAAATAAGTCAAATTTTGTCCTAACTTTTTTGTGCATTTTATCATCTTGGAAGAGTCTTGCAAAAGCTTTGTAGCACCCATTAGCAACTTCTTCATCCGCAGGTGGTGCTACTCTATTTGGCACAACAAGTATTTCCTCGCTATAGTACCTCGGAGATAGGGCATATGCAAGGAGGTGCATGGGGTAGTCATCTTTTCCCAACGATGATGAATGATTGTTTCCACCTTTAAGGCTTCACATTCTGTGGGGTCATTCTCATGTTTTTGTATTTCAAATTTTACCTTCTCAACCATTGTGTCCATGCCATCATAGACATCCCCCAAACAAGGTTTATCTGTGTCCGCAAATCAGAGCATAGTGATGATAGGCTCGGTGAAATGCAATACAAATTGCACACAAGCCTACCAACTGTCACCCAAGACCATTGCCTTGACCTTTTGGGCCCTCTCTAAATTTTAAGCCCTCCATATACCCCACTGGTTAGAAATAACCATTTGGCTCAATGCCCCTTGCACCTTGACAAGTTGTCTCATAGCAATAGTATGAGATGCAAATCGAGTCTCAACAACTTAAGCAAGTTAATAACAATATGTCAATAAATATTAAGCAAAGTTATATGCAATTTGATAATTGAACATGACATAAAATTTGTTCAAATTGAAATTAAAATAAATAATTTAAATTTAGTAATTACAATTTACCTTCAACAACTCCAAATTGGAGAATGATCTGAATATCGATTGTGACATGTGATGGTTCGTCACAAAAGTGTATCTCCTCCCCCTCTTGGTATAATTGCTTCACCCAATCTATTTGAGTGCCAATTTGTTGCATGGTCATACCGGCCCTCAACCAAAGCACTTGCACCCTGACAATTTTTGGCATTGTCTGTAATCAGCTGATCCACATTTGCACTACCCGCCATCTCTATGGCCTCAATGAGAATTCTGGAAATGAACTGTGAATCTTTCACTTCCCCTTCACAATCAACTACCTTCAAAAACATTGCCCCTTTGGAGGACACTGCAATCACATTAATCAATGGCCGGGTTTTTGTATCTTTACATCCATCAGAAACAATAGAAACAACCGAAGTTTTCCAAGAATTTCCAATTGGTCGAATAGATCTCTCTACAAAAGTCTTCTCTTTTTGCAATAGAGTGGTACGCACCTTTTCATACCCAAAACTTGTGTAATCAGCCAGTGCTTTATTGATGGCTGCCACCATTTCCTTCCAATATGGTGATCTCACCCAGTTGAAAGGAAGACCATTGACATAGAGGCAATGTGCAATGGCTTGATCAACAAACTGTCTTGCTTCCATTTTAAATGAGGTGTCCAATGAACCTCTTTTGCGAGTGGTAATTTCTAATTCTTCCTCTTCATCTCCCGGTACAGGTACTTGCAAGAATGGATGTTTAGGAGAAAAAAATATATTAAAAAATTCATTAAGCACATGTTTTAATGTGCTTGTACGTGTTTTTTGTCCAAAAAAAGCGTCAAACTGATGTTGGGCCCGCGGATGCTCATAGATGTGCTTGGGTGCCCTGCTGATGCTCCTCGGAAGCGCATCCGGGCGCTCGGATGTGATTCTGAGGAGCATCCACAGGGCACCCAGCTCCACATCTGCTTCCCTAGGCATACGCTTCCACCTCCAGTGCCACACGGAGTGCATTGGCTACTAAGCTTTTAACAATGTGGGATGAAAAATTCTTTACTTTTAATTCCTCCTCCTTATGAAGTAGCTTCTTGAACAAGCTGGAATAACTTAAAGTGACTTTATATTATAACTTTATTATAGTCACTTCATAATTCAATTAATGATATGCACTTAATAATTAATTATTAATAAAGTATAACTTCAATAATAATTATAATATTATAACTCCATTAATCATTGCAAATCAATTTTGACTTCACCATGAGGTAGCCCACTGCATTCTTTGCTAACCGGGGTGCCTTACTAAAAATAGTAAGGGTCCATCTCTATCACCCTTGATTTACTAAAATTAGTAAATCTTTGAATGACTGATCAAACAAAGGAGGCAGAGGTCATCACTGTGACTGAAGCTTGTCCAAGTACCCTACAAAATATAGAAATGTTGGATAATTGACTTACTATAAATAGGAAGTGTACCAAATTGACCCAAACTAAGAGCAATCCTGAACACTTTTGACTTCTGGAAGGGCATTGGCCCACTAAACTGCCAACAGGGACCCTCTAAGCAACTGACTTAGCCTACGAGGGTCGCTGATAGGCTAATCCAAAGCACCAACCATGGTGAGCTAAAAAGGGGACATTACATCCTAGAACTTTCTTTTGTAATCTGATGTACTCTCGAGTTCCATCAACCTACCTTTTGTCATTGATAGACTTTAATATGATTTCTTTGTTTCTTTCTTGTTACTTCTTTTCATGTGTTACTCTAAACTTAATTCGCTTTCTTGTTGTGTTGTAAGACTTATTTGGGTTTGTGATATGTGGAGGTAGCTTTTTCAGCATAGATCATAAAATGGTAGAGTTAATAAAACAAAGAATTACTTGCATGCAACCCTTGTGGTTGAGTAAACTTTTGAAGAACTGGGGATGGGGACTTATATTCAGATTAGTGTGATATTCTAGATGGGTTTCTATATGGAGATTTTCTCGCTTAAGTTCATCATATGGGGCTCTGGTTTTTGTGAACCACGTTAAGGTGCTTCAAGTAGCATCCGTTAGTTTAGTATTTTATAAAATATATTTTAATCATTCAAAGTGAAGGGGGCTGATTCATTCTAATCCCTAGAGGGGTCTACAAGGAGACAAATACTTTTGATGGAAAACATAGACTAAAAAGTAGAGAGTAAATGTTTAAGTTTTGAAGTAGAACCGGATAGGAGAATAGGTGCTGCCTAGCACTTGCAGTTTTGTAAAGGTCAAGTGTAATGTCCCCTTTCTAGCTAGTGACTACATGATCTGTCGTTAGCCCGTTTCATCATGGTCCCGAGGGTTAACCAAGACTTTAGAGGGATCTGAGATTATTTGGCCTAGGCAAATTCAGTATCAGGCCAAATAGAGTTCATTTGATGGTGTTTTGGAGGGACTTACTATTTATAGTAAGTTAGCAAGGGCTCAGTGGTTTCACATTTTTTTAGTGATTGGACTTGGTGTGTTTCGTCGAGCTCTTTCCAACGACCTATTACACATGGAATTCCGAGTTCAATTGCTATTTTATTTTAATGCCTGAAGTTATTATAAGGTGACTATTTTAATTAAATATTTAAATGCTCACATAAGTCACTTTATAAGTAATGTTTTAATTTAAAGATGTCCCCTTTACGAGTCATGGACGCGGGAAAGGGAAATAATATTATTTTATTAAGAAAGCTTTTGTCCCACATTGGATAGCAAGGGGGGATCGATTTCTTGGAGAAATTGTTTTTATGAGCCTTTGGAGGTCGATAGGGCATGCTGGATATATGGTGAGAAATTGCTGTTGAAGTGATTTGAGTTTGGCTGGGCTCTGAGGACGTCTACCCTCATTGCTAACATCTTCTCTGTTGAAATATGCAGTCAGGGAGATTGATGAGCTTCAAGGTAAAAATCTGAGATTTGTGAGTTGTTATTCTTATAACAGTCTTGCCAGGCAAGTTCGAATTAGGGAGTAAGGGCTAACAGTTGGATTGAGTTGCTGATAATATACATCTGAGAACAAATACATTGCTGAGTATTGAAGACACTCAGTTTTAAGTGATGCTGGAAAAACAACTGGAGGACGATTTGATAGTGGTGGAGGGTGACTGTAGCTGCTTTCCATAAAGCCGCACCTGCTGAGAATAGATTAGAAGGGCTAATGGGTGTGGCGTGAGCTTTCCATAAGAGCCATTTTCAGTCAAGAACAACAACCTGGGAGTGGATGTGGGTACTATAGGCAGCTCAAGCCTGCCGTCCAACCTCTGGTCATCATACACAATTTTCTGGAAACATACAAGGGAGCTGTAGCAGACATTCAGTCTTTGTTATATATGCTATCAGTTATACCAGGTCTGCAAATTAAATCTCTTTCTGATATTTGTATTGGAAGTAGTATTCTGAAAATAAATCTGATGTAATCTGTAAGTTTGGAAATGTTGAAATAATTAGTTTTTTTCATTGTTGAAGCAAATGTTAATGAAAACAACCTGTAAGATGTTGATCTTTGTCAATCTGAGCTGTTTACATTACATATTAAAGTAAAGACATCCACCTAAGACATTGCAAGCAAACTGTTTGACAAAATTCCTATAAGTCGAAGTTGCCAAACGAAACTCAGTATAGGACGGGTTGTTACAGTGGTATAAGAGCTAAACTTCATGCAATCTTGTTGGGTTCAAAATGAGCAGATTGTGATATGTCAGGAAATGAGCTTCCACTGGTAATTCATATATAATGCATGGAGAAACAGGGCCTTACTGAATACAAGGCAGTATGAACAAAGAAATCCAGAAGTTCATATTAATACATGTGAACAGGTTGCAGACAACATAGGAGACAGGAATGCTAGGGACCCAAGTGAGGAGAGATTTTTACAGTTATTGGATACCTTGGCACAGGGACAACGATTGGCCAAACAGAGGGCTCAGGAACAGAGCCAACAGATGGAGCTTATGATGCAGATGATGATAAGGCAGATATGAATGAATTGGAATATTAAGGGTAATAACAAAGGCAACAATGGACAAAATAACTGAGGTAATAATGGTGGGCACAATGGACAAAATGGTGGTAATGGAGGACGACACATTGATGATAATTTTGGACATGCAACTAGGCCAACAAGGACAGTTATTTCAAGGGCATCCATACCCACCTTCCCGCTTAGAGTTTTGGTTCAAGCGGAAAATGAACCATAGATTACAGAATTGTAGGCACAATTTTGGAGAGATTGGGAAAATGAAGGCGACGATTTCCGAGCGGCCATTTCTTTCAGAGAATATATGGATGGTAGGCTAAAGCATTTGCTGAGCACATGTGGTAGGGGACAACATAGTGATTTACAAAAGAAGGTAAGCAAGCTCACCTTACCATACTTTGATGGATCCGGAAAAACCACCACCAGAGCATGGGTATAGAAGGTAGATATCTATTTCCAGTTAAACCCAATGCTAGAAGAGGGAGCTATTAAATTTGCAGCGCTACATTTAAATGACATAGCATACGAGTGGTGGCATGATGGCATGGTCACTATGAGGCACGGCAATATTGCCTCATATGTGGATTTCATGGAGAGGTTGATTGATCGTTTTGACAAAAAGGATCCAGAATTAGATTTGATGGATTTAGCTCAGCTTAAGCAATGGGGTTCAATTGACACCTTCATATTAGAGTTTCAGAGGCTTTCGGTTTTGGTTACAGATATTTCACAGGAAGCCTACAAGAAGGCTCGAGACATGGAACCGTCATCATTAGAGGACAATTTTCATTCAAAGGGCTTTTCATCTAAAAAGGACAAGGATAAGAAAAATGTTTAGAAGGACTCTCACCAAGGAATGACAGGAAAAGATTGGACAATATTCAGCTGAATGAATTGAGAAGTAAACTGTGTTTTCATTGCATAGAGCCCTGGAATCTTTCACACAAATGTCTAGTTAAAGCAAAAGCTACACAGATTGAGTATTTTTTAGCTGAGGAGTCAGCATCGAAGGATACAAAACAACAATCTGATTATGAGGATAGTGATGAGGAGAAACCATTGGAAAATGAAACAGGAGGTGGGAAGACTATTGCACGTCTTTTAGGTGATGAGCAGGCAATAAATTTCATGGTAGAAGTGTAATACAAGGTCAAAGAGTTATTACATTGGTGGAGACAGGGGCTACCCACTACTGTATCTCAGAGAGACTGGTCAAGAGGACATGGCTCCAAACTGAGGGGCATGAACGCTTCAGAGTTATAGTGGCTAGCGGTCATAAGTTGTAGAGTACTCAGATGATTCTTGATCTGCATATGCGGATGCGGATGCGAGATTATGACATGTTGGGAAAATTTTATGTAGTTAACATGGAAAATTATGATGTCATTCTTGGCATGACTTGGATGAAATCTGTCCATGAATTCACTTTTAACTTAGATAAAATGGAGTTGCGCTTTGAGCACCAGGGCAGGAAAGTGACATTGAGGGCCTTATCAAACGTTGGACTTAAAGTGGTATCACTCAGGGAGATGGAGAGATTAATACGACATGATCAGGTGCAGTGGGCAACAAAGATCTTGGCAATACCTGAGGGCACTAAGAAGCAAAAGCGTGATTACCCCCCACAAATTCATGAATTGTTGACCAAATACACCAAAGTGTTTGGAGATATATCACCAAGCAAACCACCGGATAGAGGAGTTGAACATGTGATAGAGCTCGAAGAGGGAGCTAAACCAATGATCATTACTCCTTACAGGCATCCAAAGAGGTATAAAGATCTAATCGAAAAGGCTATCATGGTGCTCCTCAAGATGGGGCATATTAGACCCAGTAAGAGTCCATTCGCTTCAACAATGGTCTTGGTCAAAAAGAAGGATAGGACCTTTTGGATGTGCATAGATTACAGGAAATTGGATAAGAAGACCATCAAAAATAGTTCTCCGATTCCCCGCATAGATGAGCTCATAGATGAACTACATGGAGCTATTACTTCTCTAAGGTAGACTTGAGATCTGGTTATCATCAGATTCGAGTCCGAGAGGATGATGTAGAGAAGACAATATTTAGGTGCCACTATGGACATTTCAAGTTTCTAGTCATGCCTTTTGAGTTGACTAACGCCCCAGTCACCTTTCAGTCTTGCATGAACAGTGTTTTCAGAGAGCAGTTGAGGAGGTTTGTTCTGATATTCTTTGATGATATACTAATTTACAACAAGAGCTGGGAGGAGCATCTGGAACATATTGATATTGTGTTGAGAATTCTAGAGCGTGAGTCCTTGTATGTCAAGATGTCTAAATGTGAATTTGGGATGATTGAGTTGTTATACTTGGGACGCATTATTAGTGCTGAGGGTGTTCGTGTGGGTGTAGATAAAATCCGGGCTATTATGGATTGGCCGCCACTTAGGAGACTTTTACAGCTCATAGGTTTCATAGGTCTTTGTGGGTTCTACCACCGCTTTGTGAAGGGATATTCAAGGTCAGCAACGCCCCTTACAGATTTGACTCGAAAGGATGCATTTGAGTGGACCGACAAAACTCAACAGTGTTTTGACAGGCTAAATTAATTGATGAGCACTTGCCCGATGTTAGCCATTCCAGACTTCAGAAGCCCATTCGAGCTACACTGTGATGCCTCGGGAGAAGGTGTTGGGCGTTCTTAATGCAGGATAAGCACCCTATTGCATTTGAAAGCAAGAAGTTGAGATGTGTCGTGAGAAGTTACATCATATATGACAAGGAAATGTTAGCCATTATGCATGCATTGGCTAAATTCGGACAGTATTTGGTGGTCAGCAAATTCACAGTTAAAACTGATCACAACAGTCTCAAACATTTCTTGGGCAAAAAGATTTAAATGATAGGTAGTAAAAATGGGTCAGCAAATTACAAGCTTATGACTTTGACATAGCCATTGTCAAAGGGAAGAAAAACATTGTTGTTGACGCCTTATCCTGGAGACCTCACTTGTGTGCTTTGGGAGTGATATTAGATGATTGGAGAGAGTTGATCTCTGCAGAGTACGCCAAGGACAAGTGGGCTACGAGTATTTTTGATGACACTATGTAGGTTGAGAGGTATTTGGTGGTAAATGACTTGATTATCTACAAGGACAAGAGTTTATTGGTGCCAAGATCTGCTATTAAGTAGAAGATTTTAAGAGCTTTTTATGACTCACCTATGACAGGACATTAGGGATACTTCAAAACTTACAGACAGGAGAGAGAGCGCTTCACATGGAAGTGGCTCAAAAAGATGTATTACAGTATGTGAGAGAGTGCCCAGTGTGCCAGCAAAATAAACATGAGCACTCATTCCCAAGCGATTTATTGCAGCCCCTATCCATTCCGAAGAAGTTGGATAGTGTGTCGATGGACTTTATCACGGGCCTACCTAAGGTCCAATGCAGGGATTGCATTTATGTGGTGGTGGACCGATTAACTAAGTTTGCACACTTCTTTTCCATTGCGTCCACATATACTGCTGTACAGGTAGTAGGAGTTACTTTTTAGGGAGATATTCAGGTTGCATGGATTGCCGTGGACCATTATCAGTGATTGGGATACTAGGTTTGTGAGTCTTTTCTGGCAGGAGCTCTTTAGGTTGTGTGGGAGAAAGCGTACCCCGAGCACTAGCTGGCACCCTCAAATCGACGGTCAAATTGAAATAGTTAATAAATGTGTTGAGGGATATCACTGTAATTATATAGTAGGGCAACACAAGGCATGGTTTAAATGGTTTCACCTCGGTGAATACTGCTGCAACACTACATATCACGTCTATCCAGATGACACCTTTTATGGTCCTCTATGGGTATGATGCTCCCAGTTTTCTGGATCTATTGTTCAGCGATAGCAGAGTGCCTAGTTCAGCGATAGCAGAGTGCCTAGGGTCAGTGATCTTCTGCAGGAGAATTAGGATATCATGAGTTCTTGTAAGGAAAATATGTAGAAGGCTCAAAACCAACAGAGACAGTATGCAAATCAACACAGAGTAGAATGGTAATTTGAGGTGGGTGATATGGTTTATCTCAAGTTGCAGCCATACAGGCAGTCCTCTCTTAAGAGGAGCAGTGTAGCAAAGTTGAAGCTGCGATACTATGGGCCTTTTAGAGTGATCATGAAAGTAGGGGAAGTGGCCTATGAGTTGGAGTTGTCAGCAGATAGTAAAATACATAATATATTCCATGTGTCACGCCTCAAAAAGGCACTGGGACACAACGTCGTGCCTCTAGTAGAGCTACCTTCTCTCGATGGTGAGGGGAAGTTGGTTTTGGTTCTTGAGGATATGTTGGATACCAGAGAGCGTACACTTCAAAGGACTATCAGAGAGTACGTGGTGCGGTGGAGGAATTTGCCGATTGAGGATGCTACATGGGAGAGTGAGAGTATCATGCAACATCTAGAGTTGAGATTGCTCTTGGACAAGCAATTTCAAGCTGGGCGGACTGTAATGTCCCCTTTCTAGCTAGTTACTACATGAGTTGTCGTTAGCCCATTTCATCATGGTCCTGAGGGCTAACCAAAACTTTAGAGGGATCTTGTGATTATTTGGCCTAGGCAAATTCAGTATTAGGCAAAATAGAGTTTATTTGATGGTCTTTTGGAGGGACTTACTATTTATAGTAAGTTAGCAGGGGCTCAGTGGTTTCACATTTTTCAGTGATTGGTCTTGGTCCGTTTTGTCGAGCTCTTTCCAACGAGCAATTACACATGGGATTCCGAGTTCGATTGCTATTTTATTTTAATGCTCAAAGTTAATAAAATGTGACTATTTTAAATAAGGTATAGCTCATGGAGGGCAGACTATAGTGCTCCCTTCTTAAGCCAGTCTGGCGTGGAGAGACCATTAGCCTATGCAGGAGATTCCCATAGGCTAATCAGTGGGTTTAGGGAATACATGTGTTGTTGACATATGTTTTTTCTTGTTCACACAAGTATAAGAAGCATAATGCTCTTTTTTAGAGCCTTTTTGGATACTCTCTCCTATACTTCCTATTTTTAGTAAGTGAAATGATGAGCATTGATAAAGTTAGTTGCTATTTTTAGTAATATCAGTGAAGTTGGCTTTGATGTTTATCATGGGATTCTATATAGTTTGGAGTTTTTAAATTAAGTAATGATAAGTTATTGATTTACAAAGTTAAATTAAATATTTAACTTTGCGTTATTTTAATATATTTATTTAATGAAGGGACTATAAAGGCCAAATATTAAATCAAATAGTGATTTAGTTTTTGGAATGACCTTTATTATTTAAGGCAACATTGGGAGATTAACAAGGGAAGCGATTCTTATTAAATAGCTAAATATAGTAAAAAATATTCCCAAAAAAGTAGCGAAAAAGCATTGCCGCAAAGAAAGCAAAAAAATAATTCCCAAAAAAATAGCAGGAAAAAAGCGCTCCTGAAAAAATAGCAGAAAAACAAAGAGGATGCTTTTTTGAAAAAGTAGCTGAATAGCTGTAAAAGGAGGATTGGGGCTCTCATTTTGGCATGTTGAATATTGTTATTATTGATGTTTCTATTTTTGGAGGAGATTGATTGAATGAATGAATGATTTTAATGACGTCCACGAGACCCATCAGCCTAAGGGACCAAAGGAACACTCAACCCTAAACAATTTCCATAATCTTTTCCAACTCCGATCTTCTTTATGAATCTTGACCAGCAAACCCGCAGTTTGGTTGACCGTGTCCTCTTCAAATAGACTGTTCATGTTGTCCACTTTCAAAATGGTTTCATACTTAGCCCGAATATCTTCATATGCTGCATACTCCATGAGAAAGTGCCATTCAGTTTCAATTGCGCTCGTCCCACAAAACAATAGCAGGCCCTATGTATGTTTTCTCCCCATGTTCCCTGGTTGGGTTGAACACTTGCATATAGTAAGCCTTTTTTCGACCGATGTTATTAGACCACATGACACTCTGAAACTTCTCTATGACAAACATTTTTATGTAGCTTAATATTCCATTTATCCAACCACTTATTATTTTGCTTCATCCATGTTTTCTTTCTACGGATAAGATCCTCATCCTTCACAATTTTCGGCCATTACTGGTCTTGCATGTTTTCAACCTTCTTTAAGTAACTAAGTAACTGAGTTATCGCTGAAGCTTCTTTGGTTTGTAAGGGCGAAAACCCTCGCAGACGACATTCTCTACATAGTTGAAAGACACTATCTAGAGAATTTCTTGGTGATTTCATTTAGAGATCACAATTGTGCTCATTGGAGAAGGTCTACATTTTAGTTTTGTTGAGTTTTATTGAATATCTGATCACTAGACGTCGATTTGGAAGGATATTTGGAGTTGTACTTCCTCATGCTAGCTTCACCATTTCAAGAGCTTGGACATTTGTAATGTCCCATTTTTGGGACATTAGAAGTCAATTAAATAATTAAATTTTAAGTTGTCAAATTATATCAAATTCAATGATGACTTATATTAATTATGTAATAAAGTATTAAAATGACTTAACGGAACTTAGTGAAAATTAATTAAGTCATTTTAGTTTAAAGGGGTAAATAAAGTGACAAGAAAAGGAATATGAAGAGACAGGCAGATAGAAAAGGAGTCACAAAGATGTGCTATAAAAGAACATTGAGAAGCTCATTCTGATTATGCTTGTTTATGCTTGGTTAATTATTCTCTCTTGGAGAGTTTGGGAGCTTTTAGCTTCCAGTCTTGAAACCTGAAGATGGAAACCTTCAGGATTTCTTAGTGGATTAGACAAAAACTCTATTCATTTGCTCGGTAAATTCGCGACGGAGTTCACAGCTGGACAAATTTGAGATAGAGGTATTTCATATCTGTGTGAAAATAAGGTTGTAATGATTTATCTTCATAATTAATTTCAAATCTTATTTCAGTCTGATATTATATGATTTTCATATGATCTGTTGGATAAAGAGAAATCAATTGCATATAAATGTTTGTATAAATTTTTGTGGAATAATTGGTAAAAATCTAGAGAAAATATCCTAGGGGGATATTACAGTGGTATCAGAGCTGATTCTCCTGCCAGCTTATGAGATTTCAAGAGTGATAGAAGTGCAACTTGATAGCCTAAAAGGGCTTATTTTATTGTTGTGGAGATTTATTTAAATATCATTAAAATAAAGAATTGATGATTACATTATCTCTTCCTGGACAAGTTTAATATTGTTCATTATAGACGACACATATTCTTGGCATTTCTGAAGTGGGGCACATCAGTTGTGGGTTCGTATTTTATTATCGAAGATTAATGCTATGATTTATTAGGTATTGGAGCTTTATAATATTTTTAAGGAGGAAGTTTATCTTTGCGTTAAACCCGTGGGTATAATTTATTGAAAGAAATTTTTTTTTCTATTGAAAATATAGAATCAACTGAGTACAAGTATAGTATCATCATACTGTATACTGTCTGATTGTACTAAACCATAGAGATTAATGTCTCAAGTTAAATATTCTATCTTATATACAATCATAATATGGTCTGATGCCATTAAAAAAAAAAGATATACAAAATTGAATCCTATCTGATCATATACAAAACTTAGACATAGCATAGGTACATCATACCCAGTCATTTTCATTGCTTTTCCTATACTCATCAAATCTCCATTGATCATCACTATTCTCAACATTTCTTTCTCCTGAGGTATTCCCATCTTTGTAAGCACTCTCCTCCCTCCTGTTGTTGTCAAAAGTAATATGTGTATGCAATGTAGTTGGAGGACTGGGATTAGCAGTTCCAGGATTGTGAACAATGTCTCTGTTGATGTTTGGCAGGGTAGGAACATCATTGGTAGCTATGGAGTTCTGGATGTCTTTATGGAATAGCACCATGGCCCCTTCCTTGATCAATCTCTGGAATCTTTCTTTTGAAATTTGAATAGTAGCAGTTACCTGTTTCATGATGGAAAAATATGTGAGTTTTGAGTTAAACTCAGTAAGATCCCTCTTCTTAGCTTTGAATATGTCCTCATTTCTCTGTCTCCAAATAAGCCATAAAACTTCAGTGGTAAAGGTCAACCAAAAATCATTAAGGGTACTATCAAAATTATCCACATAACCAGCCAAAACTTCATGCCATGACAGACCACGATTATAATTCCAATTGAACTCATTACCAAAAAAAAAAGACCAAATGCTAATAACCCACTGACAATCAAAAAACACATGCTCTTAAGTTTCAAGACAGTTGCAAACAGAACAAGAAATGAGATTCTTGACACCTTGGGAAATAAAGAAACCAATAGCATGTTTTTTCAATAAAAAAGTCCATTTGAAACAAATCTTTTTGGGTTCAACATGAGCATGCCATAACAACTCAAAGACAAGATGCCACTTATTGTAAGACTAGCTCAAACCCCAAGCTTGGTTGATATGACCAAAGATGCTATCATTGCTATTGAGGAACTTATATAGTTGCTTGCAAGAAGAATTACCAAACAGAGCGCCATCCATCCACTTAATGTGCCCAAAGTTCTGAGAAGTATGAATGCATTTACCAGGAAACCCATTACCCACTGCCTTTGTAATGAGAGTGTAAGATTTTTCTGAGAGGAGGGGATATCAAACTTGCTGCTCAGCTCTGCCCAGGAGAGTATTCTGCTGTTAACCAATATATCACTGATGAGGGAAATGCCTTTGTTATGCCAACTCTTTGTAGAGCAACATTGCGTAAGAGCAAGAGGTTTATCATTGAGGTATAATCCCCACCAGATAGATCTATCCAAAACAGAGAAATAAGGATTCTCCCCTATGACATGTCTAGAACATAGGAATGTTTTGACATGTTCCCATGCTTTCCACAATGCAGAGAATACTTTAGATCCAGAGACCTTTACATCAAACTCCCCCAATAAGATATCAATAAAGGGGACATTATTCCAAGATTTCCCCTTTTTAATGGTGGCATTGATAACGTTATTCCTAATAAGGATTTTCCATGGTTCATTACCTATAACAACTTTGATGATCCATTTGGATGCCAGAACCATACCTTGTTTCTTGAGGTCTTTAATCCCCAAACCCCCCTGCATCCTTGGAGTGCAACACCACTCCCACTTGACATTGTGTCTTTTCCTGTTACCAATGCCATCCGACCACAAAACATCTCTAAGAATCTTTTCCAGCTTATTATTTTGGTGATTGGCAAACAACCAAGTTAAAGCATAGTATATGGCATGGGATGACAATACCTTTTGTACCACCTGTAGTCTGCCTGCTAAAGATAGCATGTGAGTTTGCCACTTCAAGTGTTTCTTCTCAATCTTTTTAAAGATCCCGTTCCACATATCATTTAGTGATGGGTCAAGGGCAAATGGTATGCCCAAGTATCTGACAATAGTATTAGGTCCAGACCACTGCCATCCTTTGTGACTGAGCCAAGAGGGAGGGGTGTTGTCCCATCCAAGGATAACAGATTTGTGGGGTGATAATTTAGCACCAGAGGTTTTACAAAATAACTAGATTCTAGCTACCACTCTATCAAAATTTTGTTCTGAAAGATCAACAAAAAGTGCAGTATCATCAGCAAACTGCTCAATGAACAAGTCTTCTTTGTTAGGCAGGGAGATTCCTTTCATAGGGGGCCAAACTCATGAGCTTTCAGAACGTAGGACATTGCATTAGCAGCAATTACATAAAGGGAGGGAGCAAGAGGGCAGCCTTGCCTAATATACCTAGCAAGGGGGATGTGATCAGAGAGTTCTCCGTTAACCTCAATAACATTATTAGTCTTTGAACATGGCACTTACCCATTTGCAGAAGTAGTCTGGAAAACCTAACTTCTTAAGCATAGCCAGTACAAAATGCCATTCAATCCTATCGTATCCCTTTTCAAAATCAAGGAGTATCATAGCAGCATTTTGTTTGTCGGCCTTGGCCTAGTGCATTGCCTCCCAACTCATGATAAGGTTTTCAAGGATATATCTTCCTTTTATGACCTGTTTGGGTAACTGAAATAATATCATTTAAGACCTTAGAGACTCTCTTAGCCAACAGTTTAGCTATCAGTTTGTAAGACATTTAATAAAGTAATTGGTCTGCAATTCTTTACTTGACTTTTGTCTCCTTTAGGGAGGAGTTTGATTAATCCTCTATTGACATTCTCCCCCAAAGTCCCCTTGTCAAAGGCATATCTGTAGAGTTCAAGAAGTTCAACTGAGATCAAATCTTTATTGGCTTTGTAGAATTCAGCAGGCAAGCCATCAATGCCTGGGGATTTTCCATTAGCTAGAGCCCCAATAGCATCTTCTATTTCTTGGATGGAGATTTCCTTTCCTAACATGCAACTTTGACTTTTGTTGATTTTCCTTGGAATGGTATTAATGCATTGATCCATAGAAAGATGGTTACCTTCATTGTGTTCAGAGTTGAAGAGCTCTTTATAAAAATCCACAAATGTATCCATAATAGTTTTACTATCACTACTGAATCCATCCTCTGTCTGAATACCACTAGTTTCTTCTCTGCTCTGTTTAGCTCTAATAATGTTGAAGAAATTTTTAGTTCCCCTATCTCCTTGATCCAATTGGCCTTTGCTCTAATCTTCTGTCCCTGAATCTTGAATTGTTGAATTGTTCTCAATTGTCCCTTGGTATCAATTAGATCTTTTTCCAGTCCCACATTGTTCCCCTTATCTTGTAACTCCTTTTCAATTTCTAGGAGTTTGGAGTTGAGGTTCTTTTCTTTAAGGTTTCCGTCCTTAGCTTCTTTTGTGCCAATATTTTTACAAAGGGTTCTCCAAGCCTCAACTAGCTGATTCCATTTAGCCGTGGGTGAAGAGTCTGCAGGCCGGAATTTTGAAAGGATAGCCACCATTCTCAGAGCACCCAGATGGTTGTCATTGCAGAGTATGGAGGTATTGAGTTTAAACAGGAGTCTCTTAGGGCAGATCCTAGGTTGACCTGCTATGCCTTTGAAAGTGATATAAGAGCTGATAGGGGAGTGGTCAGACATACTAGCAGGGGAGACTCCAATGGGGTATTGACCTTGACTATGGATCATGCCAAGTTCAAGCATGTTGAAATAAAATCTGTCAAGTTTGCAGTAAATTCTGGATTTGTTGGCTTGATTGTTACACCAAGTAAATCATATACCATCACAGCTGCCTCTAAGACCCTCCATAGAATCAACAATGGCAAAATGTCTCTTAAATCTAGCCCAAAAGAAGTATTCATTACCTTTCTTAAATCCTGCCTTATCTATAGGAGATTCAATCATATTAAAGTCACCAACAAAATTCCATGCAGCAGTAGCTAAGTTGGTAGTCAGCCACTCCCATAGCTTTGCCCTATCTCTGTAGTCATTAGGAGCATATATGTTGCAGACTCCTATAGTTTTGTCTTTTCTATTCAGAGTGATCCAAAGATCTCTACTACATGGTGACAATCCATGAGCAATGATTTTGTCACTCCATGAGGGACTGAGTAGCGTTGCTAAACACCCTTTACCTCTATCATGGTCTGAATAAAGGCATTTATAGTTGTCCCATACAAGTTTTAAGACATTAAAAGCATGATAGCCAGTGACTTTGATTTCTTGTAAACAAACTATGTCCTTACCTTTGAGATTATTACAGCATCTTCTAACAATGTATTTCCTGTCAGGAATTTCAAGTCCCCTTACATTCCAGCTATGAATTTGTATCTTCATCATTGACCAATTAGGGGGGTTGTGTTATTACATAATCTGGTGAAACACTCAGGGATTTCATTCCCCTTTGCTTTATTGCTTATATCATTATTTTTTAGGCTATTGTTTCTTTCATAGGTTTTCCTTTTTTTCTTCTTAGTAATGACTTCAGTAAACCCATCCTCCATAACCTCATTATCAGTAATGGATTCCTTTTCTGGTCTCTTATCAGTAACCTGTGTTGAAAGCATGGATACATCAGAGACATTCCTATGTTCTAGAGATGTATTAGATGTAGGGGCATCTTTAGAATTCTTAGCTCTTGTTTTAATCCTTGACAGAGCAATCTGTTGAGCATTTTTATGGCAGGAGTTATCCTCATTAACTTTCTCTCTAGGCACCGGGATACTCTGGGGAATAGCAGAATTCTTCTGATAGGGTTCAGAGGCAGGCATGGATGCAGATCTAACCTTATACTCATCTTCAAACAAAGGATTGTTCAATGGTACCAAAGTGTCAGCTTGAGTATCAACAGTAGCCCTATCTTGTTTAGGGTTTTGGTGACTGCCATTATTGTTAACATTTTGAAAATCTTTTTGGATGTTTTTTAACATAGGGCAGTCCTTTTTAGTATGTCCTTTTAACTTGCAATGAAAACAAGCACCAATATCACCAAGTCTAGTCACTTCCCATTTGAATATCTCTTAATCAAAATTCATAGAAATTTCATCTGGGAAGGTAACACCCGGAGTGGAGGCTAATAGAATATGGGCATTTAGGTGAGGGAGAGTGATTTTAGTGTCCTCGATTTGCAAAACAGAGCCCAAAGGTTTAAAAATGTGGGGCAAAAAGGCCAAAATTCTGGTTGAACTCCTTTGAGTTCCACCCAAAAGGGAGGGGCTTGTGAAACAACATTTTCTTGATTTCCTTTAGTGGACCATGGTAGGGCTCTAAACATGGTCTGCCCTACATTCCAGAAACTCTTATTTAATACCTTTTCTTGCATTGCATGGTTTTTAAAAAATACCACAAACAAGCCCTTTTGAACCATCCAACTAAAACTTACAACAATGCTGAGTTTCTTACCCCACACATTATTGATGCAATCATTCAAAAATTTACGAGCAGGAAGAAATTTCACATCCATACAAGCAAAGAAAACTGCAATATTTTTAAGTCTAATTTGTTCCTCTTTAATAGCATTCATCATGCCCTCATTTGGAGACAAGGAAAGGGTATTGCCAGCAAGATTCGGGGTCTTACCTTCTCCTCCCATAGACTCACAGGGGCTACCTGCCTTATCACAATCTCGTTGTCGATATCCATTGGGGTTGGACTGTTCTCCTCGGCCTCCCACATTCTTCTTAACAGTCATGCTTTCAAAAAATGTAGTATCTGGGCATTTAGAACCAAACCCATCCGCCACCACTGATTTGTATGAAGGTTTCTGCCCTTTAGATTCACGAGAACCTCGACCATGATCATTGTTCGAGCCGAGATCATTCTGCCTCTCCTCGCAATGATTAGGGTTGTGAACATTACCACCATTGTGCATATTGCAAGCATCATTAGCCATGATCACAACACAAGCCTGGGAGAAGACCAATCAAACCCTAAGAAACAAAAAATCATTGAGAATAACGACAAACTCAAGCCCAAAAAAGAAAGAAAAGACTAAGTACATGCAGGGCGACAGCAAGACAGAAGACAAGGCCCAAAAAACAACCCGCAAAAGCCAGCGAGAGCCTGCAAGATGGGCAAGAAGATCGAAGCACATGTGGGGATGGTGCCCACTTACAGAGCCCTTCTCTCGAAGCATTTAAAAACTGAAAAATCATTGAAAGAAACTTTTGAACGACAACATCATTAGAATATTGCTAATAGTTGCGGAAGTTTAATATCACCAGAAGAATACATTAAGTTGCGGAAGCAGTCGACGAGTTTAATAGTTACTGCTTGATGCCTTGAGTCAGCAGGAAAATTGTGCCAGGAGGAAATTCATTGATGCTATCGATAAATTCATTTTTGACATCGATGAGTCTGAGAAGGATTACAAAATTCAGATCAACATCTTCCAAAGTGCTACCACGGGACGTGGGACTTGATTTGTCATTGCATGAGCTCTAGGATGGAATGTGCATTGAGATTTGAATTAATAATCTATAGTTATTGCTGGAGAAGTATCGTGAACATCTTGTGGTGATAAATTGAAGAAGGGAATTGTTCAAAGGAGTAACTCTAGAGTTGGACAACTTCTATTCCAGTTTTGGCATACCTTCTGGGTCAATTCAATATTGCCATAATTGTATTTATATGATATATTGGTGTAATAGGGAAGAAACAAGAAGCATAAAGTGTTGTGGATTTACCATGCTGCAAAACTGAGGAAAATTGCCGTAAAGATAGTGTTGTGCATTTGAAAAATATGAAGAATATCGAACAGTTTGAAAACATGCAAGAAGTTATGTTTGGTGATGGGAACTTTGTGTGAATTATTTTCTTGGTGCAGAGCAGTCCTATTGTCTATTGGTGTGCTCTGTGCTACTGTAAGTGAATTTGAGGGTGATTAATAATTTGGTGGACAATTTACTCACAGAGCGGATATATACATCATCGAGAGAATTCACTACCATTGGAGTCACCTGACGCGAATGCTTTTGAGACGACACCATATTCAAAGTTACTATTGCGGGAGGAGGAATATGAAAAGACAAGGGTCAAAGATTACATTCTAGATGCTGGTTTGGAGATTTAATGAGCGGGCTCTTGGAGAACTTTAGCGTTCCAACCAAATACAAAATATTTGGAGCCGATATCAATAGAAGTAACCCTTCAAATTGCTGAACAACATTGAGATTGTTATTTTATGCTGAATTTACTCTTGTTGCTACATATTCCTAAGCATTGTCATATTGGTACGGGTTGGAGTCTGCATCTAATTGACCGTGATGAAGACATTTTGTGACAGATAATGCTTTCAAGAACTGTTACCAGATTACTGATGCTGGGCGTGGAGTTTGGGGTCAGCCTCCTTGTTTACAAGCTGAGTGATTTGAAGTGGCTATGCTGAAGATACCTCCATTGTGAACCGTTAAACAATAGCAGAGACGTGGAGTATTGATTCAGGAGACCCAGTGCATGGTGCTTATTGCAGCGGGAGTAATTGCTTCATTTCTTGGTGGCTTAGAAGTTTGTTCGTATTCAACTTGTCAACATTGTGGAATGAATACAGTTATCTGGATATGACTGGCTGCTATACTCCAAATTTTGGATTGTTGAAGTTGTCAACATATTCATATTGGTTGAAGTTCAAGTTCTTCAAAGGATCTGATCTGTTTTTAGAACAAGAGTTTGTTTCGGAATCATAGAGGGTGTTTGTGCATCCAATTGCTACGTTTAGCAAGAGGTATTTATGGTGGTTGTTATTGTTAATTGTTCTATTTCTAGACAGGGTTAGGGTTTAGTTTTAGGTTGCTTTAGTTAAATTTTATTTTATATTTTTATTGAGGACTAGTTTTTGTTTCAAAGTTCATTTTCTCTTTTGTTTTTTGAAGCATTAAGCATTTGTATTTTGAAACAATAATTGTTGTGATAAACTAATACTGTCCTAGATCTTAAAATTGGACATGTTGTAGTCTATAATAAGTGCTTTGACCACAAGACATTCTTAATGATAGTCGATGCTACACTTACATTGCTGAAATATCATTTGGTGTGTTATCTTTGTGTTTGTGATTTATTGATTAGAATACAATTAAATTATTGTCAAGTGCCAACATTAGAGGTAAAGCACATGTGAGATGAATATGCCCGTTTCTAAGGGGCAAATGTCCTCCTGAAGTGCACCTTGCACCTTTAGAGTAATCAGTAAGTTTCTTTCAAATGGCAGCACGCCAATTATCTAGTTTGTGACAATCTAAAGTAGCTAAACCTAGCATATGCATGCTGCATAGAATTCAGTCATGTGATAGATATCAATCCATTCCTTATGGGGATTTGACCTGGATTGTCCTTAAAGGCTTAAACAATAGGCATATAAAAGTATTTAAATATTTAAAGGTATTGGTCAGCATTGGCATTGGCTGTTGTTGTACAATTTCATTGATCCTTTGAGTTTTTAGCCTCTGAAGATTTGAAAAACAGTGTTTTCAGTCACTTACAGCAGTAGCTCACCGAAATATTGTGTTTCATGCTTGTAACTATAAATTCATATTATCAATGATGGATTTATGATCATTTGAACATCATATCATATGATGAACAAAGCAAGATGGAACAGTGACACAACTAATGACAGCTTTGCATAGTTAGGGTTCGCTGCTCTTCTGGGGCTTTCAAGTTCTTTAGTGGAGCTAACATGCTTTCAGCCTTATTAGGGCCCCAGCAAGTATTTCTCAAGTGGCAAGTTGGAACAATGGTTGGGCTTAGCGAAATTATCAGCAATGGGACCTAGGATTTTGGAATCTGAAGTTTCCTTGTTTCCATAGAGAATATTGTATTTGAGTCACCAATTTTGGATTGATGAAATTGTCAACATATTCTTAGTGGTTGAAGTTCAAGTTCTTTAAAGGATCTGATATGCTTTTAGAGCAAGAGTTTGTTTCAAGATGTTTTTGTGCATCACGTTGCTATTTTTAGCAAGAGGTGTTTATGATATTTGTTATTTCTGATAATTCTATTTCTTAGACAGGGTTAGGGTTTAGTTTTAGGTTGCTTTAGTTAAATGTTATTTTATATTTTTATTGAGGACTATTTTTTGTTTTAAAGTGCATTTTCTCTGTGTTTTTTTTGGAAGGTTTAAGCATCTGTGTTTTGAAACAATAATCGTTGTGATAAACTAATACTATCCTAGATCTTAAAATTGGAGATATTGTAGCCTATAATAATATAATTAGTGCTTTGATGCTACACTTACAATGCTGAAATATCATTTGGTGTGTTGTCTTTGTGTCTGTGATTTAATTGATTAGAATAAATTTAAATAGTTGTCAAGCTCTATGTTGATGTTGTTTATTCATCTAGGGTGTAAATTTGTGTGCAAATTAGCTATTTAGTTCTTGAAATTATATTTTGTTGTTGTAACTTGTCATCCCTTTGGAATCTTTTGTGCATTAGATTATTTTTTTACTGTAACTAGTAGGAAGTTTTTGTTATTTATTATGTTTATATAGTTTTCTTTCATTCAAATTCCTCAAAATCTAAGCGGGGAGATGAGTTTTTATTAGTCATCTGCTCATACTTGAGGGAAAAAACAAGTCGATTGGTAGTTATTTTCATCTGTGAAAACTCAAAAGAAATATTGTGTAGTGTTTATAACTGTATATTCTGTCTATATCTTCTTGTTTAGGGTAGTTTAAGTCTCTTAGGGAGGTTTCCCTCGTAATTTTGAGAGAGGTTTTATCTAACATGCTGTTTCAGTTCAAGTTGTCTTAAAAAAGGCAAACTCAAAAGATAACACATCCTCTTGGTAGGTCCTCCAAGCTCCTCTTTAACGTCTATTTCTATCAACCAACATAACATTTAAAGCACTAAGAGCTGCAGAAGTATAAACACATTAATATATGAAGATTTTTTAATTTTTGAAGGTGTCTGGTTCAATCATTAGTACACATAATTACGATGATTCCTATGTAATCTAATTTACAATTCCAAAAATCCAAAATGAATAGAGAACACCAAAATAAGTAGTTACATTTCAATGTTGAATGATAAATTAAAAAATATTTATAATGTGAACAGAAAACTCCAAATCGTGTAGTTATATATCAGCGTTTAATCATAATTAAAAAGTATTTATAATGTGAGGTAATATGCCCTTAATGAGTTCTGTACATGTCACCTCCAACTTCAAATTCTTGCTTAAAAGAACTCCTCACAACAACTGTATGCATAATATTTGACTGAATAAAGAAATTTTTTGAAAGTGGTCCAAAGTAGTTACACCACCTGTAAGAGTACATTTTTTTGGTAAAATGTTTGGCAGGAGCGAAAGCGTAAAGATTATGTTTATTTAGTTTGCAATCTCCTGTTGAAATTTGTACATTTTTCAAACGCAAAGATCAAATCTAAGAGACTTTATAGAATATACAGCAACCAGAAAAACAAAAAAAATGATAGGGAACAGGTCTCACGGATTGGCCATGCTTCCAGAATACACTCTCAGCTAACTATACAACTTTATTCAATTATTCATATCCATATATCCTTTGTGCTATAAGACCATTTTAAAATTTTAATGCATTGGTTATTATATTGCTTCAACAAAGGTTTATTTGTAAAAATAAAAATTGGGTCGTAGCTCTACTGCCTGACCAACAACTGTGCATCGATTAGCTACAAATACATGTACATGTGCAGACATGCACAAACACACACAATTTCCCGACATATATGCTTGGCTCACAGACACATACTCGCACATATGTTTCTCTCGGGACTGGTTTAGTAGGTAATCCGGATAAACAATTTCATTTCTTGCCTTTGGATACTCTTTCTTTGTAGAGCACGTGCCTTGTTTTATTGCAGATTCAGGTTCAAGATACCAGCTCTATAACACATTCATTATTGATTTGTCTTTGTTGGATTGTAAGAAGTATAGAATATCAGTTTTTATTTTGTTTCCATTATGATTTTATTTTAATTAAGTTTGAATCTTTACACTTTTTTATTTTTTATGCAGCACATTATAGGCTCATTAAGATAGATATATTATTTGATTTTAGCAGAAACAAAGTTTTTATTTTATTTTGATTTTGAATTAAAATGTATGGGCACATCTCAAACATTGTACTGCGACTCTAATGTTTTTTCCATCCATAGCATCTATTTTGCTTTATTATTTTTGAAATGGGAAAATAAAAAACAGTAGGTTAAAGGCAAAGGGTAAGGCATTGTATCTTTTATCTAGCTTCAATTTACTTTTATGGATCTTGCTTTACATGGATAATTACTATTTCACTCATCTAATCTTGATTGTGCTTCTTAATAAAGCTTTGATAAGTTTGAGATCATATGATCAGGTTGTGTCTTCAATGGCATTGCTACCATCAAGAATAAAGCGCATCTTCTACATGTCAAGCGAGGGTACAAATCTTTTACATGAGGTTAGCATGATCTTTTCTGCACCGCTCATTTATTTTTGTGTAGATGACTTTTGACATAATAAACCCTTAAAAGATACAACATATGGCTCTAGCTTTTCTCTCGATGGGCCCTTATAGGAGTTTTCTTTGAGAGTGAAAACTGATAAAATGCCTTTTAATTAAATGCGTGAAGATGACGATATTAATTAAGTGCCAAGTTGCCGATTCGGGTGCAGATACGGATACAGGTGTGAGAATCAGGTGTGCGGATGCGTGAAATTTTTTTTGGGTGGTTTTGGATACGTTTGGATGTGTTTATATAAATATATATATATGCACAAGAAATGCAAGAAATATACAAAATAGGTATACTTAAGATAGGTATATTAGTTTTATAACTTAAGTTAAAATAGATATAAATGTTTTATAATTTCTATTTTTTAACCAATTTTTTATATATTTCATATACATATAAGTTTATAACTTCTAAATATTCTATTTCTTCTCTGTTGCGGTTGCCTTTCTCATTTGTGGTAAGTTGGTAACATTAGTTTAGAGTTGTCGTAGCCATTAGTTTTAGTTGAGCTTTAGCTTCTATTCTGTGCATGATCCATTGCTCGTGCATGGTATCTATGCCTACTTTACTAGTGTTATCTTTCTTGTCTCATAGATAGAAGGTTAAATTCGCCAAGTCAAATATGCTTAAGCAATCGACGCGTGCCATTTAAGCCCGACATGTAGATATTGCTTCTAAAATACATAGCCTTCTTTGTGAATTACATTTCAGACAAGGTGAGAGGATTGAGTTGGTGCATCTTGCTTGAAGGTGAGAGGGCAAGAGGATTGAAATTGTGTGTTGCCATGGAAACACATCACTTGCTGCTGTTGTTCACGACTATTTGTAGATTTTTGTTCATGGTGTACATTTATATCTATGTACTCGAATGCTTGGAGATGCCCTCCGGATGCTCCCAGGAAGCGCACCACTGGCCGGTGGATGCTCTGTGGATGCGCTCGAGCGCATCTAGAGAGCATCCACAGGCCTGTGGTGGGCTTCCTGGGAGCCTCCGGAGGGCATCCGCCTCTGCCTCTGGACGCATCCGCATCCGCATCTGGGGGTGGGAGGAGAGGATCTGGTAACTTAGATTAAATGTAATAAGCAAACATATGACTTTTTATTATATAGGATATTTTTGATTGTACATTAGTGTAATAGTTCAAGTTGATGTGAAATGTAATTGCATTCGAAATGGCTCATTTCCTTTTTGTCAAATATTGGGGGAGAAGATTTAGTGGTTGAGCATGTTTCAATAGTTATTGTAGTGTTTTCTGATTTAATGCTCAATATTTTGAATAATATAGCACTATTAGTTGTGACTTGAAAATTATTAGAGTTGATGACGAGTACCAATAATTGAATGAAATGTATTCCTTAGATCTAAAAAGCAACACATTTTGTGATGGCACATTAGTGCACCAATAAAAGATGACTTAGTGCACAATTATTGGTCTAACTTTTTTTTGGGCCTTTTTGAACACATCAACAAAATGCATGTTGAGGCGACATCATATTTGATGATATTCAGCTGAGACCTTAGATATAAGTAGGGGACTTGTGAAGTAAATTGCTATATAAAATTGTGAGTGATTTGAAATTGTCACAAAGGATTTTGAGAAGTGTGTAGTTAGAGGGCTCAACTACTCGGTCGTCTCCTTAGTCTTGGAATTAGATTGCTCTGCAATATGCTAAAAACAACACAAAATAAAATAATAATACATCAGGGCAGAAGATCTAGTAGTTGAGCATGTTCCAATAGTTATAGCATTTGCTTGTTTAATGCTCAATATTTTTAATAACGATGAATGTATGTCCAACTCCAAATTGTTCTAAGAGTTTTCGTTCCTGGAAGCTTGATTGCTGTTCAAACCCTCACAGAACTCAAACCATAATTTACTAATATGAAAAACTATAACCTGGATAACTCCAAATGCCTCCAAATTGTTTCTTTTATTTCATTTTTCCTTTCCTTCCAGGAAAGTTTGAACTTCTAGGGCTTTCCTTATTGATTTTTATTTAACTTTATTAACTAATCCATTCCCTCAAATAAATCAAACCATGAGGATTATTTGCTCATAAAAATAACATAACCACCTTTTAAATTGTAGCTTATAACTTGTTGCCTAGGAAATTGTGCCAAGGTGACAATTTATTATTATTTTATTATTTTTTTCTAAGTAACCCTTATGATTATTACTAATAAAATATTGAAATAAATACTTTAATATTTTCAAATTTATTTATAAATTCACCATGTGGACTCCAAACTGAATTTTGACTATTGACACCAGTCCACAGAGGATGTCTGAATGCCGCAAGGTAATTGACGGTCTCCCTCTAAAATTTAGGGATAATCCCTAAAAGATAGGAACTGCAACCAAAGTCTTCAGACTGATCTCGAAGGTCCCCTGATGTGTTCCGCTCAACTCCCAGTCAATTTGTAAAAAATAGGGATCCCTTCTAAAATCTAGGAGACTATCCCATATTGTTCAAAATGGCTCACAAAGCCCTTGAGTGTCTCCACAAACCCCTATATCGGTCCCCTATGCGCTTTGTCGACATACAAAACCCATATAATAGGCCAACCCGCACTGACACTTGAACTGCTTAAGGAGGGAACATTACAGATCACCCTATTGGGTGGATATTTTACAACCGACAGTTTGAAGGATCAATTGTAAAACAATGGTTCCCACCATAGCATGTGAGACATAGTCTCTCCTAATTAAGTGAAGGCTTCCCCTTTTTATTGCTACTTGAGTCAACAAAACACTTAATTACTTTTATTTGCAGTAAGCTAAAACAGGGAGTTGCATTCATCCTATTGTCTTATTTCAGAATAGATGTTTCCTTCACAACGCAATCCTTAATTGACAGTGTAGCTTACTTACAAAGTATCAATTGGAGCAATAATCCTGATAAACAAAAATTAGACGTAAAATAACCTTCAGTGTACCGGCAAATTTTAGTAACCTAGGAGTTCATGAAAGCTCAAAGTCTTTCCCTGTCTCCTTACAAGATCTTGAGAAAAAGAATGAAACACACGTGCAGCTTAAAGTCTCCAACATGCATTTCATCTTCCATGCAGAAATGCAGAAAATAGAGCAGCACAAAGTTTGCAAGCTATTTCCTTCCTTGAGCCTTCTATGCTAATCTTAGACTTGATAAGCAGCTCAAAGTTTGCATGACCAAATCTGAAACCAAACTATAACTCTGAACACAATAAGCAGCTCAAAGTCTGCAAGATAGAGTTCAAATCCCTCTTGAAAGAAAGCACAAAACTCACAATCAATTCTAGAAAATGTTGTCACATAACACCTTGAATGGGCACGTCGTCTCAAAACAACCTGCCTCTTTTATTGAAAGCAATCTGATTTACATCTAAGCCCAAAGTCTTAAGGTGCGCATACAAACTGAAAGAATTTTGTTGTATTGTCTAAAAGATAAAAATTACAATTAGCACCTCTCTTATTTATAGGTGAGGAGCTGAGAAAAAAAGGTGGGAGAAGTCTAACTATGACTTTTTCCATAACCAACTGACTTATTCCAAATTGCAGTCCTAATGTAACTTGAATTGCAATTTCTTTATATGTAATTACAAGTTACAAGTTTGCAGGGGATATGATCACCTACAATTACATCTTTTCATTTTGCATGTTATTTGTCAAAAAGAAATTACAAGTGCATAATTGAAAACTATTCTAAGTGTCTGACAATACATGACTCTATTTACATCATCCATGGTCAGTCCCGATGTTGCTACAAAATGCCGCGTTATTGGAGTACTTAGGTTTGGTGAAGCATCTTGAACCAGAACAATAACTTTCTTTGATTGGGGGCCATCTTTGACCTTGTTTAGTTCATTCACCGTCTCCGTTGTTTTACAGAGTGCACTGACGATCGCCACAGATATTCCTACCTAGCCTATTGTTCTTCGGTGGCGCTCGCCAAGTCGGACCCCTCCTCCAGAGCCTGTTGTTTGTATGCCCAGGCCTCATCCCTCCTTGGTTCCATTGGGATTGACATTGATCACTTACCCCCCTATTAGTTCTCTCTTGACGCTCCGTCTCACCTCCTCCCTTCCAGACAGAAGTTGAACAAACATGCCAGACTTGACATTTACAGGCGGTATATCACCACGACCTGGATCAGTCCGTGTGGGGGTCTGCGCCCGAGGATGGCTTTTTACGCCGAGCACTTTCTTGACATCCTGGATGGGATCATTGTTCGTCCTAGTTACTTATCTCAGTGTTGGTGCCATGCTCTTCGCATCTCGCTGGGATCCTTCAGGATTGGATCTCACCGCCTTTGGGCCCAGACTGATCATCACATTGACAGAGAGGATCGGATTTGCAGGTTATGCACCCTGGCCGAGATTGAGACTAAGACACTCTTTATCTTTTGTTGCCCTACTTACTATGAGATCAGAGGGAGATTCTACTGCCTATTCAGAGGGTGGAGTTCCCTGACGACTTTCTTCAACTACACAGATCAGAAATGCCTCGCACTTTATCTCCGTGAGATTGCTCAGCTCCGTGAGCATACTCTACAACTTCTTTTCCCACAGAGACAGATATCCGATCAGCTCATTACGGCCTTCTTCTTGCCCTCATCTCCGTTATGGGGATTGAAACGACCTCATGATGCCTCCACTACTAGTCACTCCAGATCAGTGAGACCCCGCAACACCTCTACATGTCTGTGACACATCTCCAGCAGTTCATAGCGACGACTCAGGGCTCCTACTCACCTGGACCATTATCCTTTTGTTTTGGATTTCTTTTCACCTAAAAAGGACCCTTAGTCCTTTCTGTGTGCTTTCTCCTTTCACTTCATGTTTCTTGCTCTCTTTTGTATTTCTTGTTCTTGCTTTCTTTCCTAGCCACTGTTTTGTGGTCTGTTGGTTTGCTGCTCCTTTTGCTGCACATTTCCTGACCCCTAGACCCTTGTTGGTCTCTTGTTGGACATTAATAAATTTATCTTATCTTATCTTGATTGTTTTGCATCACAATGACCTTTGTTGGGAAAACATCCTTTCAACGTTTCATGACCATTTCAGTCTTGAAAGCATTCTATGATCTCAATTATTCTATCACTTTTCCACCTCCTTGTATGGCTCTGTCATGCTGTTGTTCTTTCTTTGTGCTATTCTCTAGTCTTGGAGTTTGTTTGCAAAATAATGTACATGCCTTGATTTGTTGATTTGGTAGGTCGTGAGTGCAAACACAATTGTCAAGGGAAGGAATAAAAAGTGCCAAAAATGGGATCACAAGTGAATTCTAGATCTTGGGAAGTGTATTGCAAGTTGGGAAAAACATGGGTATTTCATTTGCAAATGGGAAGATATTATTGCACTTTACATAGACAAGGGGAGTAAGCCAACTTGCACTTGTAATCGGGTCTTAGAGACACAATTTCAAGTTATTTTTTAATGCATTTAGGACTGCATTCGGATATTGGAAGATCAATAGTAAGTTTTGGAAAGAACCTTATATATTACTAGTGTAAAATATGCCTCACAATGCCAAATCTGGGTCCTAGGGAAGATCTATTACAAGTTTGGGAAGAACCTACTTGTATTTTGGAAATTTGCGATGATGTTTTGAAAACCCAAGTTGACTATATCAAGCTCAATTTCGTGTCCTAAAATTGCAGCTACAAGGGAAAAACACTAGTTACATTTGTAACTTGTAGTTGTAATCATAACTTGTAGTTGTAATCATAACTTGTAACATGTTGTACAGGACCCAAGCTCAAAATTAAGGGAAGAACATTATACTTGCAACCATAACTGGTTTTGGAACAATGTGACTGCAAATGATGTTTTCATGAATGATTACATGAAACGTCTTGCAAAATGTCTTGAAGACCATTACCCTCTACTAGCATGTCACTGTGATTTGCCTCCTCTGTAGACTATCATATCTCTCCTTAGCGCACTTGGAATCTTCACTTTAAGATGACATAATCATCTCAAGAACAATTAAACTCTAAGGAACAACAAACACCCTTTAAGCCCATATGTCAGTTTGTAAACTATGAGCTTTGGGTTGTCATAGATTATCATGCATTTGATGTTAGGTCGCTTTCACCATCTTCAAGCCATTATCCTCATCTTCATGTGTATGACAGTCACTTTTACATGCTCTTGCCAGGACAAGCTCATAAGCTTACTGCTCCTATCCATGTCTATAATTGCAGCATACTTTTCTTTTGGCATAATTGTCACCATTTGTCATTTTCAATTGACAATTACTATCACACATCACATGTTGACACTGACTGCCTCTTGCTCCTAATCACTATTTTTTTCTTGTCCACTACAATGATCTTCATAACTTTGTAATTCATGGAATCAAAGTTTTCCATTTCTTGAAGCAAAATCCCAATTATACTTGTAATCGGTGAGCACAAAGGAAGAAAATGTAGAAAACTAAGGTTTTCATAATTGCCATTGAAATGTTTTAACAAAGCCAAGAGATTTCAAGAAAAATGCTACTACAAAACCCTAGAAGGCATGATAAAACACATTTGACAGAGTATTATTTAACTTTTGAATGTAGAAACCCATATGGAAAGGGCCCTAATAAAAATGAAAGTGGCTAAGGAATAGAAACAAAAACCATACTTGGGATAACACAGGAAATACGTCTAAAAAAGATGGTGAAAGATCGACATAACACTTCTAGTGAACACACTAGATGAAAGCACAAAGGATGGGACAAAAACCATTATGCATGGAGTCATTTTCCGGAAAAATTTAAAAACACGGTCCGTCTTCGCCCCATATATCTTCGAATAAATGTGTTTCCAGTTCGAACTGATTTTTGTATAGTAAAATCACAAGTCTGGTAAAAATGTCTATTAACCTTTTCATCGGCTTTCCATACGCATAATGAAAACATTTCTAGTTTCTCAGGGCATTTCACAAGTGATTTATAAGTTCAAATGTCATGTAAAAAACATATTTATATTTTGCATTATAAAAGCTGATATACGAGTCCTATTTTAAAACGAAAATACAAGAATAAGGTCGGGATTTTAAAGACATAACAAGTCATTAAAATATAAGATTTTGCATTTTGGGGTTAAAAAGCCAATTTGTAAGTGACTTAGCTCGGAAGGAGACTTGAAGGATGTATCTCAGATTCTAGGTGGCATACTACAAGTTAAAAATTACATGTATAAATTAGTTGTAATTTGCATTTCATGTTATAAAATCCGATTTACAAGTTTTTGTAATGTCCCCTTTTTCGGGCACATTATTTCTATTGCATCGTAAGCCGTTTTATCTTGGCCCAATAGACTAACCAGGGCTTGACTGGGGTCAGTATGATATTTGGCCTAGGGAATTCCAGTTTTAGGCCAATCAGAGTAGTTTCAGCAGGGTTTCCAAATACTTACTATTTATAGTAAGTCGACAGAGTTCAGTCTTCGTGGCATTTCAGTACTGGACTTGGAGCGTATTGCCGAGAGCTTTCCGGCAAGCTATCACACGTCCTCTTCCGAGTTCGTTTGGTCATCCATTTTAATGTCAGAATATTTTATACTTTATTATTATGTCACTTTATTATTAAATGGATGTATTACTTTAAAGTGACAAAAAGTGAGAATATGAAAAGACAGAGAAGGGAAACTGAAGTCACAGCTATTGCTTTAGAAGAAGGAATGGAGACTCATTTGAGATATGCTTAGTTTATGAATTCTTTTTCTCTTGGAGAATTCGGGAAGCTTCCAGCTTTCGATTCTGAAACTTGAGGACGGAAACCTTCAGGCTTTCTCGGCGGATTGGACGGAAACCCAGTTCATCTCTGAGGTGGATTCACGACGGAGTTCACCATTGCATTTCCAGGTTCTTGTCATTTGATATTACTTTAGAATACTGTAGTTCAGATTTTGATTGTTGAAATCCCTTTGTTAGTGTATTGTTGTTGTATAATGCAATAATCTTTGCTAAGGGTTTTATTGGAACATATTGCTGGTTATTTGTTGTGAATCAATGGTTTATTTGCATGAATGTATTTATTTAAATGTTCGGAGATATATTTGAGGAATTTGGGAAAAATATCCGGTTTGGGACATTTCAGTGGTATCAGAGCTGGTTTTTCTGCCAGTCTGTGAGGTTTCATGAATAACATAGTTATTTGTAGTTCTGAATTTTTTTTTTTGAAGTGGGAAAATAGATTGCACAAGGAGAAATTATATTATCAACATTTCTGAGAAATTATATCAGAGGGGTGTGAAGGCATTTGGGGAAGCGTGGTTTTGTAACCTTGGGAGTCGTGGTTTTTTCTATTCTCCCAGGCCTGGAGATTATTTCTTCTTTTCAACACGGATCTTTATTGTGACTAACGTGGGGCCATGTCTGATGATTTAAGTCTTCTAAGGTTTGGCAAAGTTAAACAACCTCATTTTCTAATTCACGGGAGTGGTTTTCTGCTTCGAGCTCAGTGCTGGGAATGAACGTCGAGTCTGTTTCAATAAATTTCGGTGTCAATACATTCTGAATGTTGCGGTAATTATTTTAATATTGTTAGGCACAATATATGTGGAAATTAATGTGGGGCCAATCAGTATTCCGATTGTCTAACGTTATGGATGTTGTTTCAACAAATAATCAAGCAATCATTTATTGGGTTCCTATGTATAAGTTTAATCGAAATATTAGAAGGCAAGTTTTGTGGTTGTGGGGAAATAATTTAAGAGTACTATGACTTTGTAGCAGGGCCGAATTATATATATTTCAAACAAATTATAATGTTTGGCTCTATAGCCATCAGGGCTAAATATTTCACGGGCAAAATATTCAAGGTGCAATTCATATAGTTTGGTGAAATATTATTGCCGCGGGTTTGTTTATTGAGTCAAGCTTTAATATAGCTGGTGGATATGTGTTTACCTAGGCAGTTAATACTTTCGGTAAAAGTCTAATGTTATCGCCTCAAATATTTGAGCGATTTTATTTTGAGTTGTGCGGGATTTTATGTAACTCTCCATATTAATTCTTTATGGAAGGCAAAATATCATTATCGTGCATATATTCATGTCGTTTCCAGGCTACACGGGAGCTCATTTGTGTGGGTGTGTGATATTTCATTTGCCGGTGATTATGATACAAGGAAATTCATAGGACATAGAAACGACTCTTCCGTCTTTGCCCAATTGGATTGTAGTCTCATGGAAGCTCATGTCGTGAGTCTTTTCCTTACTAGCATGAGCCTTTCCTACAGTTTGGCATGTGTGAATTAATAGCCCCTCAACTTAGGCGTGAGTCCTTTGACAAGTTTGCTGTGCGTAGAACCAAACCAATGTGGTTTGAATGAGTTCTAAATGTTTTCTATTTTCTATTGGGTACAATAGGTAAGATTGTTGGAGGATGTTCTGTTTTAATGAGCTGGACTTCAACGTGAGTACAAACCAGAAGTTCTTTGTCATGTTATGTGAAGAGGGATTCAGAGCACAGGAGAGATGAAGCAGATGCAAATTTTGAGTCAAAATCACCAGATAGAGTATTAAAGATGGTGCAATCCTGAGACTATACACAGGGGAAACAATTCAAATGAACAAACCTTTTTTCTTGAAACGTTAAATTCATTACTGGTTTTGTCCAATAGAGGAAGAAGGCTACCGTGGAGTGTTACTTCATCCAGCTATACAAACTGCTAGCAAACTAAGAAATACAGGTTTTAGGAAAACTTGAAGTCTTAGGGGAAGCTACTATTTGGGTGAAAGGGGCGGGCTCTTAACAGTTGTATGAGGATAACTCCTGACCTTAACCATGAAGAGACAATTACTAGACTTAAAGAATCAAGAGTTTGGCTCGGTACTATTCATGCTTCACTCTGAGAACGTGCGACTTCCCTGAGTGGTCCAGGTTATCATTTGCTACTGTACATGTTTGAGAAGCATATTCAGACTTATTGATGTGGGTTTGTGATAAGTCAAGTTGTGGTAACAGTGAACTATTTGTCTTCCTATTGCCCTGGTGTTTAGTTTGTTGTGATTATTTCAGTGTTGGATCAGCCTGAATTGTGGTCTCAGTTTTTGAAAATTGGTTCATTAAATGCAAATTGGTGATTTCCTTGCCGTGAGTTAATGTCTGAAAGTCTTTGTTGAATCTGTAGAAAATTACAAAATTAATAAGGAAGTTTATACGAAGATCTTTTCTTGAAACATTTCAACAATGTCCAACAAGCAAACTATTTAACAAAATGTCTGAGAGTTAAATTGGTTCAGATTTGGGGCTGCATTTTACAGTCATTCGAGTTCAAGAGGGGAAAGGCTGTTTATCCTAGGAGTTCACTAGACAATTCATGGAAGTTACAATTGTTTATTTTACAAGAGTTAGCAAAGCATTGTTTTTCAGAGTTCAGTTCTTGCAATCCTTTACGAACAACCACTTAGGTTCCTTGCAGTGGAACATGGGATAGCTTTTTAGTGTATTAGTTTTGGGGATCATTGACATGCTGTTGGGATACAGATTCCTAAGGGCAGAGATATTTGGCCATCCTTTTCACGCTACAGATAGTGTTATTTAAATCTGGGCAGATTGTGTCGTTGTGCGTCCTTATCAGAATACTGGGCAGCCGCTTGAAGATTACTACAAGGGCTTAACTTGTTGAGATTATATCTTTTGATAACAAATTGGTCCCAGTTTACCCCTCAGCTGATTAGGTAAGTGTGCATTTAACAATGGAAAACTTGGAAAGCCCTGTGTTCTCGAAAGAATTCAATGACACATTTTATAATGAACATTTAAGGGACTTGCAGAAATAAATTGAAATAGGGAATGAATTATATTGCCTTGGATGACAATTGGAGAATATAAAAGTTATGGGAGGTGTGCTTCTCATATTGGAAGAGATAGATTCATATCTATCTAGGATAGACCCGACTGATTGCAGGCTCTTCAATTGGGCCTTGCAGCCCACAACGGTTGCTTTAGTCCAATGCAAGCTTATGAAACATCCACATAAAGACGTTAGGCTTGCAGTCGCCTCATGTCTTAGTGAGATCACACGGATTAAAGCCCCTACTACACCTTATACCGATAACATTTGGAAGCAGGTTTTACAGATGATTGTGGACAGTTTATGTGGACTAAATAATGATAAAAGTCCTATCTTTGGTAAGCAGGCAAAAATCTTGGAATTAATGGCAAGAAGTAAAATCTTTATTCACATGATGAATCCCGGTTGTGATAAGATGATTGAAAAACTATTTTAGTGTCTCCTAAGTAATTTCATGAAGCATCATCTAGACAGGGTAAAGGCTTGCATGAAATCTATCATGTCCTTGATCTTTGATGAGGACAATGACATATGTAAGCAGTTGCAATCAGATTTCTTGGCAGTCTGGAGAGTGGAACAAAAGACCTCACCCGTGGCATATGAGGTCTCAGTTGAATTGCTTGAGCATAAGGCTGGAAGCTTCAAGGGTTTTATGATTGAAAATGAGCAAATATCAGTAGGCATACAGGTTACAGGGTCTCTGGAAATGAGCGAAAACCAAATGAGAAGAGGACAAATTTGTTCTACATGCCAAGGGGCTTGGTCTCTTGAACACGTTTGTGATATTATGCAGGGAAAATATATGGTTAAAGATGGTGACAACCAGTTGGATGCCCTTAACAATTCATGTTATGAGGAATTTTTGGATGACATAACAACAACCTTACCTCTTCATACAGATCGGTTTGGGGCCTATGGTGACCATGATAACACCTGTGAAGGATATGAGGAATCATGTGATTTCTATAGCAACACATCACTTATGCATACTGAGGATTTGGATGACCAACGAGAGAATGCATTTCAAAATGACAATAATGAGAAGCATGCTTTGAAGAGTCAGCTGAAAGTTAGTGATGATGTCATTGTTGCAGCTCTTGTGCATCATGATAGCACCCACAAGATTATTGAGGATCTTTACAGGAAGGTTCAAATGGAAAGAGGACAAAATGGTGTAGGGAGTGAATCTTATGTTGCTGATTTATAGGGGGTCAAAACAACGTTTGAGGTTTGGAAATCAGAATATCTATGTTTACTTTCAGATCGCGACGACCTGTTACAGGTTGCTGAAATTATGTTGAGCAGTCGAGGGAAAAAGATGATCAGGTTAATAAGCTCAACAAAGAGCTTAATGTCGCTCAGGAAACATTGGAGTACATACATCTTGCTCTTCAGGAAGCAAGAAATCAGATTGTTGCCACTAGTCAGTACAGAGAACAAGACGACAAAGAAAGGTCTGAGTTCTTTTAGGAAATGATTCAGGAACTTGATAGCATTCAACAGACTTCTGACTTGGATAGCTGTCCCAAAAGATCAGATAACAAATCTCTAGATCATCCAGAACTTCTTTATGAGTCGGATAACTTTCAGTCGGTTGACAATTTCTTGTTTGAGGTGGATGCTGATCTGACATTTGATAATCCCCTTTTTGAGCTAGACGAGGAAGATATTTCCAATCCCCATGAAGAGGATGAGATTGATTGCAAGTTTTGGGACCCAGGTCCAGTTACTAGAGATGAGTCTTGGTCACCAAACTGGAGTGGCAGGGTGAGTTCATCTGTTGGGTAGTTTGGTTTCTACGTCAGCAGTTCAGGATGGACAGTTGTGTCTTATTGCATGATGGGGGATATACTTTTCCTTGCTTTACCTCTTACTGTTGAAGAGGTGTCTAGTTTTGATTGCATCTTGATACTTTTCGATTAAGTCATATTTGGTGATTGTATCAACCTGATTGTTTGGGATCCTGGTATTACTATGGCTGATGCATTGCTATTCTGGGGAAGTAATGAGTGGCTTCACTTTTCTATTTACGTTTTTGTCAGGATAGCCCAGCAGCCGAGTGGGGCAATTTCCTTGAGGTTGGTATGGGATCCAGGCATTTTGGTCCTAGCATATAGGTACCAATTGCTTGAGGGCAAGCAATCTCTGAGAAGGGAGGATTTGTAATGTTTCCTTTTTCGGGCACATTATTTCTGTTGCATCGTTAGCCATTTTATCTTGGCCTGATAGGCTAACTAGGGCTTGACTGGGGTCAGTATGATATTTGGCCTAGGGAATTCCAGTTTCAGGCCAATCACAGTAGTTTCCGCAGGGTTTCCAAATACTTACTATTTATAGTAAGTCAACAGAGTTAAGTCTTCGTGGCATTACAGTATTGGACTTGGAGTGTATCGCTGAGAGCTTTCTGTGAAGCTATCACATGTTTGGTCATCCATTTTAATGCCACAAAATTTCATACTTTATTATTATGCCACTTTATTATTAAATGGATGTATTACTTTAAAGTGACAAAAAGTGAGAATATGAAAAAACAGAGAAGGGAAACTGAAGATTCACAACTATTGCTTTAAAATAAGGAATGGAGACTCATTTGAGATATGCTTAGTTTATGAATTTTTTTTCTCTTGGAGAATCCGGGAAGCTTCCTACTTTCGATTCTGAAACCCGAGGACGAAAACCTTCAGGCTTTCTCTGTGGATTGGACGAAAACCCAGTTCATCTCTGAGGTGGATTCGTGACGGAGTTCACCATTGCATTTCCAGGTTTTTGTCATTTGATATTACTGTTGAATACTGTAGTTCAGATTTTGGATTGTTGAAATCCCTTTGTTATTGTATTGCTGTTGTATAATGCAAGAATATTTGCTGAGGGTTTTATTGGAACATATTGCCAGTTATTTGTTGTGAATCAATGGTTTATTTGCATGAATGTATTTATTTAAATGTTCTGAGATATATTTGAGGAATTTGGGAAAATATCCGGTTTGGGACATTTCAGTTTTACACATTAACTTAAAAACATAACATTTTTACATGTAATCACAGACTTGCAATAATGTTTTTGGAACCCGAAATCACTTAAAAACTAAGAAAAGTAAACTTTAAAACACAAGAAACCATGGCAAAAAATTGGGATTTTAGAGGGCCATTATAATTGCAAGTAATACAAGCTTACAATTGTACTTCTAATGATGATTACTTATAGGCCAAAGATTCAACATTGAGGGCAAACTTGCAATGGAACCTCTGAAACGCAAAATTGAAGGGAAAGCCAACTTTTAGACATTGAAATGCAACAAAAATAGAGGCGAAGGATTGGATATGCTAATGAATTCCTAGGAGATTAAGAAACACCTCAAAAAACGTGTCTAGAGCCTTAAAAGTTAAAACATGAAATTTTCAGTAGGTTATCGCTAATTTTACAAGTCAAAAATTCGGGACAACATGCCCTCTCCAAGATTGCTTGTCCTCAGACAACCTCAACCTCGGGAGCTGCAAAATGTGCTCCCTCTCCCATGTAGCATCCTCTACTGACATATCCTTCCAATTCACCAAATATTCCCTGATAACCTTGCTTACTCTCCTCGGTGTCAACAATAACCTCAGGGACCAAAATTAGTTTCCTTTCCTCATCAAGGGGTGGCAACAATGTGGAGGGTATCACATTATGCCTAATCGTGTTTTTGAGGCGAGACACATGGAAGACCTTAAGTACTCAGCTGTCAGCTGGTAACTCCCACTTGTAAGCCACCTCAGCAATATGCCTGTGAGCCTGAATGGTCCATAATAACGTGGCTTAAGTTTCTCAACCCCACTCTTCGTAAGAATGGATTGTCAATAGGGTTGTAGCATAAGATATACCATATCACCCACCTCAAATGAATGCTCAACCCTCCGCTGATCGACATACTATATCTATTGATTTTGAGTTTTCTAGATGCTCTCCTTTAAGGCCCTTATGATAGCCTAGCTGTCCTGTAAGAGGTCCTTGGCACTAGCCATTCTACTGTTGCCAAAAAGTAAATCCAAGAAGTTGGGCACATCATACCTATACAATGCCATGTAAGGTGACATCGGGATGGACATGTGGTAGGTTGTGTTGTAGGAATGCTCACATAGATACAACCACCTGACCCATGTGTTTGACTGCCCCGATATGTAGTTCCAAAGGTATCCTTGCACCCATTTATTAACAATCTCTGTATGACCGTCTATTTGGGGGTGGTAACTAGTGCTAGGGATGAGCAGTGTGCCACTGGGCCTAAATAACTCTGCCAAAAATTACTCATGAACCTACTATCCTTGTCACTAACTATTCTCCTCAGCAACCTCTGATATCTCGTTATTTCAATCAAAAGAACATAACATACAAATCAAAGGGCAAGGACAATAAACATACCTTGTCATGCATATATCTCCTGCATAGTACTTAAGATATCATTGCATTTGCATTCTTAGAAGCATTCTCTAAATGCATTCATTCATGATGTATCATCACATACATGTGCATCCATACATATACATACATACCCATGCATATACATATATACATGCATGCATACTCATATACATACACATACCTACATATATACACATGCATATACATAGATACATGTACACATGCTCACTTGTACATACATGTACACATGCACATACATACATACATACATACATACATAGGCATACACATACATGGATATATGCACATATACATGGCCACATCATACATGAGCACATCCACGTTGAGGATTATCGATAAATGCACATGGGCACATCCATGTTGAGGTTATTGAAATATTCATATATACATACATGCTATAATATTCCATCATCAGAACATTCTATCATGTATGGATATATCCATACAACACTATGTTTTAGTATCATATCCAGAGATATCAGAATGGCATCATTATGATCCATGATCGGGTGTCACTGTCGATCTATGGATAATCCACAATTCATGATTACTATGATGACTCATAATAATCATGAATGATTATTATGATTAATGATAATAATGTTTGAACGATGGTTACTTATCCACCATCGATACTTGGCTGATATTCATCACATATGATTAACTACTAATTGTATTATATTTGCATAAGCATGGCAGTTCATAACAGCGATCTGATTATATTTTGTTTATAATTAATTAGGGTGGTAAAGAGTTAACAAGGTGGCAATGGTTCATTTTGCCCTTTCAGAAGATACAAATAACCAAAGCCGATCGGCTATGAGAAGTGTGTATTGATTATTGATTTTATAAACCATTCCCTTTGAGGATGTCTCTCATTGAGCATTTCGGTTGCTATCACAACCTTATAGATTCAAGTGTAAGCATTATACAACAGATCATAGTCGACACCATATATCGAGCATAAATCATAATTCCACATCAGAGACGACTCCAAAATAGTAGATTGCATAAGTCGTATCAAGCATATTAGAGACAACACTATGTGCCATTAATTATCCTGTCATAACAACATATATTTCATTGTCTATCAGGGACAACTCGCAGGGTATGTTCATATTCAATATTGTTATATTAGAGACAACCATTAATATATATTTGAACAGCTAAGTATCTATTGCAGTCACAGCCTTGTTAAGATTCATTGTATTCCATAGTGGCATTGGGAATACAATTGTAAATATATATTATTCCATCTTCATTCATTGCATAATTGTCACATCATAATATGTTGTTCATTTATACTGCATACTTGCATAATAATTCATTAGTTCACTTTATCCATTTTAGCATTTGGAATTACCAGTCATATATATAATTTCATTATCCTTCAATAGTTCATTTCATAGCACTTGGAATTACTAGTCATACATACATTTATAGCTCTACATTCATAATCACATAGATTTAGCCGTAACATTGCATTAGATCATGTAGTGTCCAAGATACCATAAAAAGGGGACATTACATAACCCATGAAGTTGGAATACCTCCTTGAAGAACAAATCTGCCACCTAAATTGTTGTATATTTTGTGGTGATTGGGAAAAAGTGTGCAAATTTAGCATGTCTATCGACCACAACATAAATGCAATCTTTGCCTTGGGCTTTGGGCAAGCCCGTGATAAAGTCCATCGAGATACACTCCCACTTCCTACTCAGAATAGGTAGGGGCTGCAATAAACCTTGAAGGAAAGTTTGCCCTTGTTTAGTCTACTGACAGGTAGGGCACTCACCTACATATCTAAGGAGCTCTGACTTAAGCCTGTTCCAAGTGAATCTCTCTCATATCTGCCGGTATGTGTTATATGCTACTGCAGGACAAGCACCCCATAATGCACGTTGTATCTGTCTCTTCATATCCGGTCCGTGTACTAAGAAGATCTGCCCCTTGTAAATATTGAGATCATTTACAACTGTATATCTATCATCCCGCTTTGTCTCATCAATAATACCAGTAGCCCAGTCTTTAGCATACTCAATAGAAATCAAACGTCTCCAATCATCTGCAATCTCCCCAATAGAACACAATTGGGGTCTCCTCGATAAGGCATCAACAACAACATTCTTTTTCCCCTTCATATAAGCAATATCAAAATCGTAAGCTTGGAGCTTACAGATCCATTTTTGTTAATGATCATTGAGATCTTTTTGAGTGAGGAAATGTTTTAGGGTGTTATGATCTATTTTTACCACATATTTGCTGCCCACAAGGTACTGCTTGAACTTAGCCAACGCGTGCATGATGGCTAACATTTCCTTATCGTAAATGTTGTAACTCCGCTTTGGCCCCCTCAATTTCCAACTCTTGAATTATGGGGTGCTTGTCCTAGATTAGCATTGCACCAAGTCGCTCTTCTGAGGCATCACACAGTAACTCAAAAGGCCTAGTGAAATCAGCCAATGCAAAAACTGGGCATGAGCTCATCAACTACTTAAATTGATCAAAACATTGTTGTGCTTGCTCAGTCCAAATGAAAGCTGCTTTCTTTGTCAAATCTATGAGAGGTGTGATCTGCTATGAAAAACTCTTCACAAAGCGTCTATAGAAATTGGACAACCCAAAAAATCCCTTGAGATGGGTGATTTTCGTGGGTCGGGGCAATCAACAATAGCTTGGATTTTTTTGGATCAACCTTGACTCCATCTAAATTGATAATAGAGCAACTTTGTCATTCCAAACTCGCACTTGGACTGCTTGGTATACAAGGACTCCCTCTCCAAAATGTCTAGTACGTCCTCTAGGTGTCTAAAGTGCTCCCCTCAAGTCTGACTAAATACCAAAATGTCATCGAAGAATATTAAACCAAACCTCCACAACTGATGCTGAAACACCCTGTTTATATAGGAGTGAAATGTGGCTAGTGCATTTGTTATGTCGAATGACATAACTAGGAACTCAAAATGCCCACAATGACATCTGAATGTTGTCTTCTCCACATCCTCCTCTCTCATTTGTATATGATAGTAACCAGATCTCAAGTCGATCCTGGAGAAATAACAAGACCTATGTAACTCATCAATCAACTCATCTATTTTGGGTATGGGATACTTGTTCTTAATTGTGTTCTTATTCAGAGCACAATAGTCAATGGACATGCAAAGAGTCCCATCCTTCTTCTAAACTAATGCAACTACGAATGCAAATGGGCTCTTACTAGGGCGAATATGCCCGATATCAAGCAACCTTAATTGTCTTCTCTATCTCTTCCTTGAGTCGATTGTGGTGTCTGTATGGGGTAATGATGATGGGTTTTGCACCCTCCTCGAACTCAATGATGTGCTCAATCCCCGTTTGGAGGTCTACTTGGTGGTATGTCACTAAACACCTTACTATGTTTAGTAAGGATCTCCTGAATCTATGGAGGGTAGTCACGCTTTGGCTGCTCTACTGCGGTAGGCATCAAAACACACTTTGCTGCCCATTCTACCTGCGCATTTATAATCAACCTCTCCATCCTCCTCAAAGATTTTGTGCGGATGCTGCCATTTGATAAGCCTCTCAATATGTGCTTCAATTTAGTTCTAACCTCATCTTGAAAGTGCACACATTGGGGTAAAAGTCCGCAATCATGTGAAGCCATTTCATCCCTAGGATGACGTTTATTTCGCCCAAACAAACAACATAGTAATCAGCCTGAAACTCATAATCATTCAACCTCAAGGGTAGGTTGAGAATCCTCTTGGTTCATGTGAGAATATATCCATCCACCACTCTCCATCTGAATCCCTCAAACCCATTTATCTGAAGGCCATGCCTATTCACGGGCCCATCGTCTATGAAATTAGTACTTGTATCAAGTAAAGTGATCACTCGCTGCCCTACTAATACTCCTCTCATCCTGAATGATGCTAGAAAGGCATGCGATGGGTTTCTCATCCTCCTGTTCTTTAACTGACCCTTTGGATGCACTCTCTCCCTCACTGTCACAAGTCTCAGTAATGCTGATCTGAAATTTTAGAAGGGTGAGAGGTACTCTATCTAGTTTGCTTTTCCGTTTGAAGAACACTTGTGCTTGGGATCCGATGGTTCCTTGCATTTGAAGCACAAATTCTTGCATCTTAAGTGATTGAGAGACTCATCATTTGGTTTCTTGGAGGGCTTCTTTTGCTGTTCTGAAAACTTATGAAAAGGTTTCCTGTCTTTATTACTAGGGAAGGGTTTGGAAGAAGTCTTGCCTCTTGAATCACCATGCTCCATATTCCTAGCTTGTTGTCGGGTAATACGACAGTTAGATAGTTATGTACCGAAGGTAGTCAATGGGTGCGATGATTCGCCTCTCACCCCTTTGGTACCTATATGTACTTAGTCTCTCATTAGCAGAAGACATGGTTTTGTACGGGAATACATTTGCATTGTACACAACATTCTGAAGTAATGAAACATATCTGAAGTTCTTTATATATCTCTGTGTATGCTTTACTTTCCTGTGTGTCTCTGTTAAATCGTGTTTACCCTTGAGGGCAAACATTTGGCATCGTTGCCTGGACATACTCGGAAAGGGAAAAGACTGGATGACACTTGGACATAATGGGTCTGCCAGTTGCGGCATCCATCGTAGGGACATCTAAATGTTAAAAATCAAAGGACACTGTATAAACAATTATAATCAGTTTGCGTTAAGTTTTGATGCCTAATCTCTTAAATAAAGACAAGAATAAGAAGGCACCAAACTATGAGTGGGAGGCAGCACAGAAGGCTTTAATCTTTGAGCAACAAATAGAACGCCAACGGAGGCTGAGGCAACTTGCGGAGGAACAACTTTCCTGAGGGTTGACCAAAGGGGACCCCAGGAGTGTTACGAAAGGTGCACAGGCCAAAGGAGAGCCGTACACTTCGCCAGAGCATCAGAGGGTGCGAAGCAGCGAAGAGTTGCTTGAAGAGACAAGGCTAAGGAGGGCCTTACTGGAGGAAACTAGAGACCTGTTTACGAATCTACCTCTTACACTATGTACAGAGACCCAAGTTGACGGTATAGACAAATGCAATAGGGGAGACCGTACGACCGAATGTGCCACTGAAGCACAGGCGTCCGACAGTCAGGAACCTTTGTTCGGGCCAATGACACCACACACCAGGGTACCAACAAATACTCAGGCACAAGTGCAAGTGCCAGTGCCAGTTATCAATACCACGAACACCACCAACATGGGTATAGGTGCTGGCACAAGTGGTGCAGGAGCACAAACACAAAATCCACCGCGGGTGACACAACCCACCCCGATGGTGACCAACAAGGAGAAGTTGCCAAAATTCCACGGAGATGGAAAGGAAGATCTAGTACGACATTGTCGTACGTGCGAGACAATCTGTTCTGCAAATGGAGACATTGATGAGGCAGAATGGGTGAAATAGTTTCCCGCCACACTCAGAGGGGTAGCCATCGACTGGTACTCTGATGTGGACAAAACAAAGGTGACCACTTGGGACGAACTCAAGAAAGAATTCCAGAAGGATTTTCGACTCCTGAGGGATGACAATGAAATTGTTTCAACGATATACAATACCAAACAAGGCAAGAAGGAGACTGTGCGGGCCTATAGTCGCCGACTGAAGGAGTTAGTCGAAAAAATGGATAGCCTGCTAGCGGATAGCCTGCTAGTGGATGGCCTGAAGAAAAGATTGTTCGTGGAGGGCTTGAAATCGAACTTACAGAGTAAAATCAAGATAGTGTCCCTCACCTCATACGAAGATGCCTATAACCAGGCGATGGACTTGGAGAGTGAACAAAAGACCTCCAAGAAGAAAAGAAGCAAGACTTCTTCCAACGAAGATGACACTGTGGACGATGACAGTAGCAGTGAAGGCGAGTCGAAGAAATAAGTCATGGCACTCCAAAAGGACATGGAGAGAATGATGGAGTTCAAGACCATGAAAGGGGGTACCAGCAAGGGGGAAGATGGCATGTGGTGTACGGACTGCAAGGAAAGTTGGCATACGAAGGGGTCGTGTCCAAAAAAAGCATTTTGTGACATTTGCCAGATCATGGGCCATTCCACCAAGGAATGCCCATACAACATGAAAGTGAGGAATCAACATGTGCTATTTACCCAAGAGCAACCATCTACATATTGCGGGTATGGAGGCAACCAAAACGGTGGCGGATGGGGCAATAACAACAACGCCAACACAAGGAGTCGAATACAATATGACTCCAAGGCTCGACCGATGATCCAGTGCCGAGCTTGCAATCAATGGGGCCACTTTGAAAGGGACTGCGACAAGGACAACACCCCACAGAAGCTATGCTGCTGGTGTGGTCCTGGCAACCACGAGGATGCCAACTACCCAAAATTCGGGGACAACTGTCTCAACATCAAGGGAATCACATATCGGAACCTTAGAATAGAAAAACGAAAAGAAATATGGGAGATGGCCACCACCTCGGGCTGGAGGGAGGCAAATCAAAACATTCTGAGACAACTGCTACATGTAGAGGTACCGGTGAAAATCCACGATATCTTTCACACCATGCCTCACTTGGGAACGACGCTGTTGGAGAACTTGGCCACGCAGCCAAATACCACACGTACGGACATCCCCGGAGGGTCTTCAACTGACCCGATGATACTTGTTGTAAACAACGACAGGTACCCGACAGTTGTCGAGATGGGCGTCCTTGGCACCATCCTTACAGACACTATAGTGGATGGGGGGTCAGGAGTGAACATCCTTCCGGAGGAGACTTGTAAGAAATTGGGCAAGCCAACATTGTGGCCCTGAACCTTTAACTTATTGGGCCCTGATCAACAGGGTATCAAACCCCTCAGAACACTGATAGCACAACGGGTGACCATTGGCTAGCAACCATTTGTACTAGACTTTGTGGTGATACCTTTGAAAAAGAAGTGTTACGATGCCATTCTGGGTCAAGGGTGGCTGGTCACGACGAAGGTTAATCACAATCAGAAGAAAAACACCCTCTCGATGGAGAATGGGGGGAGGAAGTTCACCATCGACCTTCGCACCCAGATGGTGAGCGAAGAGATAGCCTCTTCTTCATACTCAGAATCTGACGGTGAGAACGGCCGAAGGGATGAAGGAAAGAGTTGTATGGAACCTAATGAAGAAGGTGTCTTAGAATTGGAAGTGTTCGGGAGATGATGCCGACTCCATGAACGGTCTCTTCCACTAGCAAATAGAGGACTATGAACTCTTCCAACCAGCATGCAATGCACTAAGTATTGAGGAAGAGCCGGAAACATTTTCCCTGGAGTGCGGTGAATAGAAGGAAGGGGATGCGAAAGTAAGCGAAGAGCATAAGGTGTCGTCAGTCAAACCAATGAATTTGGGCAAGGAAGAGGAATCTAAGATCATTCTTGTCGGCAACGATTGGAATCCTAAGTGGAAGGCCACAGCCTTCAAAATCTCTATTCTCCTTCTAATTTATGAGTGAGAGACCGTGGTTCTTGTTGAATTTATGGTACCAAGTCGGAGGATAGCCGTTGAGAACAGACTCGGAGACATGGAAAGCTTGAAGGAGCGATTGTATAATCTTAATAAGCTCAGCGAGAACGATTGCTGGCACAGTGGGCGACGGAGATAGTCCAAGGACGTAGGAAGGTCTCGCATGACAAGCATTTGAAGCAGACACAGTTCACACCAGGTCAGTTGGTATTGAAGTGTAATGGGCGAAATGAAATTAAACCTGGCAAATTCAAGGTAAAGTGGCTAGGCCCATATAAAATTCGGGAAGTTGCAGCAAATGGGGCGGTGAAGTTATGGATGCTTGACGGCCAAAAGATTTCGGGCGCGGTCAACGGGTCGAAGCTAAAAATATATCATGAATGGCGAGATGGCGTCCACAGAACTAGCCAAGGGAAGGTATGCAATTTAGAAAATTAAAATAAAAAATTAAAAAAGTATGTATGTTACCATACGGCTTGTAACCGTACGGATCCGTATGGACGACAAAAAGAGAACTTGCCGTACGATGCCATCACCGGCAAGGGTTCCTCCGTACGGTGACCACCGTACGACTAGCAAGGCAAGTAACGCAAGGGTACTCTTAGTTTTTATTTTATAAATTCTTCTTTATATTATGCCGTACGGTCAGCCAAGGACCAACAATAGACCACCGTAAGACAAGGCTGAGAAGGGAAACCATATAGAACCATACGGTACGCATAAGAGGAATAAAAATGACCGTACGACGCAAAGTGCGAGTTGGTTTGAAACAAAGGGTACTGTACGACTGCCTAAGTATGACGATAACAACAAAAGGAGGTCAACATTTACTTCCTTGCATAGTTGGTACGGTCACATCAAGGGTCCAGAAAATAAGTATTCGTACATTGTACGGACATGAAGTGAATACGTGCCATGGGTTGTAAAATACCTAAGAGTGTGGGGAGTGTACGACATTAAAATTGAATAATACAGTTATTGACAGCATCACATTCAAAAAAAAAGAAGACGACAAATAAAGAACAGTTCACAGTGAATAGCATATGGCACCGAAGGGAAGGACATAAGCAGGTAGTGAAGAAAATATAGTTATTGGCCATTTGCACAGGCACTGTAAGAGAGTATGGCAGCGGAAGAAAATACGAAAATAGTGGACTGCGACAGGGAGTGCGCGAGGGCCGCTGCCCCTGGACCCTGCGAAAATAGTGTACTGCGACAGGGAGTGCGCGAGGGCCGCTGCCCTTGGAGCCCGCGAAAATAGTGTACTGCGACAGGGAGTGCGCGAGGGGCGCTGCCCCTCGACCCCCAATTTATTTTTGAGGTACACTATAACTGTGAGTTTGGGGCATCGGAGCAGTCAAGGTAAGCATTGGGTTTGTTTCCCTATGGTGAGAGAGAAGCCTGATGCCAAGCATTGGAAGGTAAGCCCTAAGTCGCAGAGGGAGACGAATTTGGAGGTTGCGAACGAACAAAGTTTGAGGGAAGGCATTGGAAGAATGACGGCCTTGCAAGAACAAGAAGTCGTATAGCACGAGGCAATTATTCAGTTCAATTATCAGCCTTTGAGGAGTGTGACCAGTTGATGAGCTCTGGAGCTATTGCAGGCATGGATTGTCCGTACGCCAGTGTGGAGAGAACACAGGAGCAAGCCTTTCGAGAGGGGTACTACGCTTTGAAGAACTCAGAGTATGTCTCGGCTAGAGTGAGGCTGCCTTGGTGGATGCACAGTGAGCTTGGGAGGAGATGACCACCCGGTTGGAGGCAGTAGAGCGACACTTGGCTCAGTGTACCCAGGAGTTGGAAGCGGAGAAGGCGGCACGAGTGGCTATCGAGGTCAGATTGGCTAGGGAGACAATATCGTTTGAATAGGAGTTAGTGGAGGCTACAACTGAAAAGCGTGTTTTGAAGACAAGTTTGGTGTAGGCACGGGAGGAATGTGATGTGACGGAAAAAGAACTACTTCAAGCAGCATTGATGGTGAACTCGACACTTGAGCATTGGATGGTAGCAGAAAAGGGACTTTCGGGGAGGACATCAAGGTGGTCACTGCATCCTCTTCATGGGTGGTGCCTCCAACTTCTTCAAGGACACAACCTTCACCCCTTCTTCTCAGTGTTTTTCTTATTGTACGTAGTGTACTTCATCTCCCTTTTGTTGTTAGTCACTGGAGACGAATTTCCTTTTGGGGGGATGATGTTGTCGGGTAATACGACAGTTAGATAGTTATGTACCGAAGGTAGTCAACGGGTGCGATGGTTCGCCTCGCACCCCTTCGGTACTTATATGTACTTAGTCTCTCGATAGAAGAAGACATGGTTTTGTACCGGAATACATTTGTATTGTACCCAACATTCTGAAGTAATGAAACATATCTGAAGTTCCTCTTTATATATCACTGTGTATGCTTTAATTTCTTGTATGTCTCTGTTAAATCCCGTTTACCCTTGAAGGAAAACATAGCCTTCTTCATAGCATACTATAATGTATGTGGATCAAATGCTCTAACCCAACTGCGTAAGGGATTTGTGAGTCCCTCAACAAATAGAACTATCAATCTCCTCTCTGAGCTATTTGTCACCATCATTGGCAACCTCTAAAACTGAGAAATGTAAGCCTCCATGTAATGTCCCGTTTTTCGGGCACATTATTTATGTTGCCTCGTTAGCCATTTTATCTTGTCCCGATAGGCTAACCTGGGCTCGACTGGGGTCAGTATGATATTTGGCCTAGGGAATTCCAGTTTCAGGCCAATCAGAGCAGTTTCCGCAGGGTTTCCAGATAATTACTATTTATAGTAAGTCGACAGAGTTCGATCTTTGTGGCATTTCAGTATTGGACTTGGAGCATATCGCCGAGAGCTTTCCGGCAAGCTATCACACGTCCTCTTCGGAGTTCATTTGGTCATCCATTTTAATGCCAAAAGATTTCATATTTTATTATTATCACTTTATTATTAAATGGATGTATTACTTTAAAGTGACAAAAGTGGGAATGTGAAAAGATAGAGAAGGGAAACTGAAGAGTCACAACTGTTGCTTTAAAAGGACTAGAGACTCATTTGAGATATGCTTAGTTTATGAATTCATTTTCTCGTGGAGAATCCAGAGTGCTTCCAGCTTTCGATTATGAAACCTGAGGACGGAAATTTTCAAGCTTTCTCGGTGGATTGGATAGAAACCCAGCTCATCTCTAAGGTGGATTCACGACGGAATTCACCATTGCACTTCCAGGTTCTTGTCATTTGATTAACAATTGAATACTGTAGTTCAGATTTTGGATTGTTGAAATCCCATTGTTATTGTATAATGCAGTAATATTTGCTGAGGGTTTTATTGCAACATATTGCTGGTTATTTGTTGTGAATCAATGGTTTATTTGCACGAATGTACTTATTTAAATCTTTTGAGATATATTTGAGGATTTGAGGGTAAATATCTGGTTTGGGACATTTCAGTGGTATCAGAGTTGGTTTTCCTGCCAGCTTGTTGAGTTTATTCAAAAACAAATTTCCAGAAAGGTTTTTATCAGAGCTGAAAATGATTTATCTGAAATTTTTGTAAGAGTTATTTATCAAAGACAATAAGAGGATTAACATCAGTTGAGGATTCCAGTTCGAATGTGGCTTTACATATTGTAGTAGTGATTAAAGAAACGAAGTTCTGGTGTTGATGTAATTTCTGGGAAGTCTTGTGGAAGATTGCAGTAATAACAGGTCTGAGCGTGCGTAACAGACAGCTTTGGGTAGCAGACAGGGCATATTAGCTGAAACCGCAGATGGATGAATGATGCGGCGTCATGGTTGAACGAATTGTTTTGTTGATAGCGGGTGTATATTCCTGTGTAGTAGTTGACTTGTGGCCCTGTCTTGGCGTGGTCACTAAACTGCATATATACATACGGCTGGATGTGCATCGACTATTGTTAAACAGTTGAAGGTTGCAACAGACTTTCCTACGTTGTGAGAGGAAGAGCTAACGCGACACAGGGTGACTGGAGGTGTTGGGCTAGGGGAGTGCAAGAGGCTTACTGCCGAGTCAGACATGTTGCGTGGGGGTGAAGCCGTGTGCATACGCTCACCAACTGGAGTCGTGGTAACTCAAATCTATAACGCGAGCCGTCAAAACTGGACATCGACTTATAGTGACAGTATTGAGCATACACAGTAGTCAGGTTGGTGAAGAAGACATGCACAGTTATGGCGGGCTGGTGGTGACGTTTAAAAGAGAACAGGGCAGTGTAAAATCAAAGAATCAAATTGATTGGAGTTGTTCATATCGACTGGAAAAGAAAATCTGGCCAAGGTGACAAGATTAAATTGGACGGCTCATTCTTATCTCCTGGTGAGTGTTTACTCAGTGCGGCCATATGTTCGATTGAGAGAGGATTTTGTTCGCGTATGTGTTGAAAGTAATCTTTTGTGCACTGACGTTTCATATTCCCTCCACAAGAAAACGTTTGGGCAATTAAAAACAAATCTCGGATACAATAGCTTATGGGTGATTTTCTTTTTTTTTTGAACTTACAAGAGGACAAACATTCTGAGAATTCTTAGTAATCCTGACATTCACAGAAAGTGGTAGTCGTAAGGTAGAATATGGTCAATTGTGACAGGTGGCGGGTAAAATCATATACAGGGGAATAAATGATAAGTTCCAACAATTCCAAGAGTTTCATAAATAACTCATAAATATATTTCTTGAAGCGGTATTATATTTCCCTAGGACAAACATATTTACACTACCACAAATATTTGTTGGTAGAAACTTATTTTCCAAAATAAAGAAATTTCTGGAGCTGCTAACCATAATATTCTTAGGAGGCGTCCATGGAAGTTTGAGTTTAATTGCTACCCTGTGAATGTGATGTGCTGATCCTGGTAAATTAATTGCAACACAACATAGGTGCGACGGGGGAATGCATTCTGGAACTGTTGGTGTCTCTTTTCTTTCATAGCCTGGGATTTGTGTTTCATTTTTATTGGTGGTGGTGACTCATTTTATTTACAGTCAGGGTGTCATAGCTTTTCATTGTTATGAAGATGAAAACATAGGCGGAGGTTGGATTTTTAATTGATTTGAATTAGTTGAATATTAATCGAGTCTGGAATTTACTTCAAAACCACCGTGGCTTCTCATTATTGGAACCTGCCTGTCCGTGTGCATATGTAGGAAAAACAAACTTGGAAAAAAGTTCAGTGGAAGCCGTTAACTGAAATTTTTCTTGCTTACTAGTGTTATCATTGCCGAGAATTGCTCTGGTTATTAGAATTTAGAACTTCAGATTAAATATAGACATGGTTCATTTATGTGGGCTAGCTTAAGCTTATAAGTTCTGGGCATAGTGCAGAAGCTGTTGTGTTCATCCAAATTGTCTGTAATTAGTTTCCAAGAAGAAGGTTGGTTTGAGGTTGTGTGGCATCTGAAGCTCTTGGGCTAAGCCGAGAGTTGTTTGGTAGTGTCTAGACGACAAGTTTTACAGCAAAAACACACACAACAGGGCATCTTTGTGGACGTGAGCTTTCATTTCCACCTTGAAGCATAGGAAGACCAAAGTGGAAGAGGACATCTATACAGGTGTTTGGGCCTTTATACCTGTTTGGGCATAGTTGTATTCATCCTTATATGATGCAATTGTCTCTCTAACAGACTGCTATAATACTGAAATCCAAACTATCATGGTGGAACTAGGGTAAACAACTAATTATTTGATATTCTCATTTACAGAACTTTAATGAAAAATCAGTGAATTGCTGTCAAATGTCAAACAATCAAAACTAGTGATTAATGTTGAAAATATGGCAACTTGTTTGATGTAATGTGCATAAAGGACAGATTAAAGCAGTGTTAGTGCAGAGTTTGAGTAAAATTTAGTGGCTCTCAACTGTAGCAGTGTGCAACAAATTCTGTGGAGTTCATTTAGACAATGGAAAATCTAGAAAGCCCTGAGTTCTCAAAAGAATTCAATGACACATTTTATGATGAACATTTAAGGGACTTGCAGAAAGAAATTGAAATAGGGAATGAATTATATTGCCTTGGATGGCAATTGGAGAATATAAAAGTTATGGGAGTTGTGCTTGTCAAATTGGAAGAGAGATTCATATCTATCTAAGATAGACACGACTGATTGCAGGCTCTTCAATTGG
>MU227610.1:2932376-2963692 GCA_018584345.1 Thuja plicata | reverse complement strand
CCCCACCAAATTCTCAGAATTTGGGGACGGCGTGGGGACGTCCCCAAGCCGTCCCCAAGTCCCGGGGACGTCCCCGTTCCCGGAACTTGGGGATTTAGGCCGGGGACGCGTCCCCGGGTAACCCTGGAAATAATCCATTCCCTCAAACAAATCAAACCATGAGGGTTATTTGCTCATAGAAATAATATAACCACCATTTAAGTCGCAACTTATAACTTGTTGCCTAGGAAATTGTTCCAAGGTGACAATTTATTATATCTTTATTATTTTTTCCCAAGTCACCCTTATGATTTATTAATAATAAAATATTAAATTAAATACTTTAATCTTTCCAAATTTATTTATAAATTCACCATCTGGACTCCAAACTGAATTCTGACTGTTGACACTAGTCCATTGATGATGTCCGAACATTGGAAGCTAATTGATAGTGTCCCTCTGAAATTTTGGGATCCTCCCTAAAAAATAGGAACTGCAACCAAAGTCTCCAGACTGATCCCGGAGGTCCCCCGATGTGTTCAGTCAACTCTTTGTCAATCCCTAAAAAGTAGGGATCCCTCCTAAAATCTAGGAGATTATCCCAAACTTTCCAAAATGGCTCTCAAATCCCTTGCATGGCTCCTCAAATCCTTGTATTGGACCCCTATGCACTCAGCCGACCTACAGGAACCCGTATAATAGGCCAACTTCCACCGACATCTGAACTGCCTAAGGAGGGGACATTACAGATTGCTCACATTATGATAAAATAAAAAGAAAAAAAAAAAAAAAACTTATCTTCCATTACTTGCTGATAAACTCGTACACAAATGTTATTGGAGAAGCATTATCAGAATTCAAAATTATCTTCCATTACTTGCTTGTTAAAAATCTAATTAAGATAGTAAGTGAAGAATTGTGGAAAATAACCCTTGGTTTCCCAGAATAGAGCAAAAGGGGACATTGCATGGTCTTCAAAACACATTTGTGAGATGTCTCTTCTCAACAGATTTATGACTGGTCAACTTAACTATATATGTTTTGGTTTCACAATTTGTGTTGCTTGTTTGCTGTGTGCTAAATTCTGTAGATGTCATCAAAACTGGGCAAGTATGACTATATGTTCCAGGCAAATCATGTGTTATATGATGGCTGCACAGTGTCATGAGGATATCTTCAACATTCTTGGCCTTGGCATGACGTTTATACCTCAGAATGGCACGCGTCTAAGATCAGTCCATTATGTGCTGTTGTAAATAACTATTCCGGTAGAACTTTCTGTGTTTAATATATGTGTGTCTCATCTCTTACAGTGTCAATTTAATATATAAGAATCATGCCTTTATCTTATTTCAAAAGAGCAGATATCTCTTTTTTATTTCTGAATGTTAAAGTAAATGAGTTCTTTGAGTGCAACACCACATAGACCTGAGACTCTGAAGACAATTGAAGCATGCAAATTTGTTTGTTATAATGTCTGTAATCCAAACTTGAGAGAAAAGTGCGAAAAAAAAAAAGGCAAATTGGTAGGGGACCATACATAGATAAAATGACATTCTGTTTAAACTAAATAAAAATATGTTTTACAGATTCGGAACTGTTATTTTTTTTGTTTTTCTTAATGTTATGATTTACTGAAAGAGATAAGGTGCCTGGATTTGCTTAACTTAATTTTATTTGTGGGGCTTTGCAACAATGTATAATTTATGTATGGTAATTATTTATTGCTGCCATGCTCCAGGCATATGAAGGAACTTTATTCTCTACAGTTCTAAAAACTATTTTTGTTGTTCTATTGCAGGTGTTCCCCGTTGTCAATGATACGGTGTTGGAGCAGTTGAGTAAAGTGGATTGTATTGTTTATGCGATGGGATCTCTTTTTACCTCAGTTTGCCCTTCACTAGTGAGCCTCTTGTACTAGTATACTTGTGTGTTTCTCATGCATTTGTATGACACAAAAATTAGAGCATATAACCAGATACATCGTTAATATGTGAACTACTAGGGAAAAAGCATATAATATATGGACTTTTATTTTGTATGTTTTAATATATTGGTGTGAAAATTTCCATGTCATCTAAAAATATCAGAAAGTATGGCTGAAGACAGGCTCTAGAGGTCTCAAAACTGAACTGGAAGTCGTAGTGCGTTCACCCTGTGACTGGTGGGTTTCACCTGTAAAGGTAGTATGCTGAGGTTGTTCCCCCTGTGATTGATTCTGCTTAACCGTTTCTCCCAACAACTGAGACATCATATCCATCATAGTGTCAATTTTCCTCTCAATCCTAGTGTTAGGACTGATTGACCCAGTGTCCTTTTCCTTCTTGGCCATGATACGTGTACTCACCTCACAATCACTAGAACGTGATCTGTGAAAACCAAGAATGTTAGAAGTAGTCTCACCCTTTGGAATTGATGGGGGCTGCCATTCTGCGTTATGCTTTTCCCTGGTCTAGGTCTGATATTTCTGTTCACTCAAGGGTTTGTGCTTTGTTCACAGGATGACAGGAAATTTTGGCTCTGATGCCACTTAAATGTCCCACCCTAATCTGCTGATGGATTTTCTGATTCGCTGATGGAATTCTGATTTTTCTTTGATTTTCTTTTTTTTTTTTCTGATTTTTTGTGTTTTGGTATTTTTCTGATTTTTTGTTTTTTCAGAATTTATGTGTTTCAAATTCTTGTCTGTAAAATAAATAGAAATGTAGAAAAACTAATACTGATGAACACTTAACAGTAGAACTAGCAAATAAAAAGAATTTTCTGATTTTTTCAACAAGATCAGTACCTGTACATACCATGTCTTCTAGCACAGGACTGATTAGCCAACACATGTTAAGATCGCTCTATAGTGGATCCAAATGTAGGATGGCAAGCTGGAAATATTGATGTTGCTGATGTATTGTGTCCACTATACCCAAATCTGTCCTTTTCCCCTGATTTCAACCTTAAAGCTCTGTCAATACCCTAATAGCCAGTCTGAGAATGAATACCTGTCCCCAAATCCTTTGAATGAAGCAATAAATCAAACCCTTGGGAGGTATGGTACACCTGCAGGCCTCCAAAATGTGAACGTTTTCGTCTTCACAATTGATTTGTTGAAACTCCTGTGTCTAGAGCTCCAAACCCAATAAATTCAAGCTGAAATTAACCATCTGAATGACCAAAGTGTAGCCCCTCAATTTCTTTTAATCTCCTCCAAGAAGCTACGCCTGTTTTAGGGTTTGCATAAATTAAATAAAAAATGTGTTGTTCCCCTCCTTGAAATTGTTGTACCCTTCATGACCTCAATATGGTTGCCCATTTCTTAAACACTTTATTAAAAAATTATAAAGTACTTTATCAATAAAATACTTTATTTATTTATCCATACGGCACTTTATGAATAAAGTACCTTTATTTTATTTATTTACAATATTAAAGTTTAAAACTTTAATATTTCATTTTTAATTCTTGAAACTCATCAATTAACCTTTCCAACTGGAAACTAATGCTGCACCAGGCCCCTTGAGTGATGTCCAAATATAGCAGGTCAATTGCCAATCCCCTCCTAAAAGATACGATCCACTCCTAAAAATTAGCAAACTATCTTAGACTATCCGAAATGTCTCAGAATGCATCACATGCCATCTCCCAGTCTCCTTAAAAATAGGTAACCTCCTAAAAAAGAGGAGACTGTCTTAGAATGCCTAGAATGGTTCGAAAAGCCCCCTGCTACCACAAACCCTGGTTAGGCCCCTTAACCTATGTTGACCTATGAGAACACTTGATTGTAGGCCAACCTTTGCTGAAGACTGAACTGCCTCAGGAGGGAACGTTACGTCTTACTTGTGGTAATTTTATTGTGCTGGTTAAATCCCACTTGGCGCATTACACAAAGGATGTCCTAAAATCTCACTAATCCATTTGAGCACAATATAATTCATATTAAACTTTTTCTTGCACTTTATTGTGTTATCAACACAAATTGTTTGTATGCCGAGTGTTTTTGGAAGTAGGATTTGCACACATTTTCTTTCATTACACTAATTGGAATCTCTTGGTTACTATCTGATTTGCCACAATGCTCCTTGGCCTTAGTTACACACGGTATTAACCGTGTTGCATGACTTTATTGAAGTATTTTAACTAAGTGTCCGACCATTTAAATTATTATGTGGACCTATTACATATTGCCACACATATCGAGTTAGCACATTGTCATTTGCCTATTGCTTTCCCATAGGCCTCATTTCATCCAATCAAAGCTCATTTTCTTTGCTTGTGGATATTGCTCCAATTTAAATGCCTCACTACATGGCTTATTTTCCTTCTTTCATTAAGTACTCTACAATGCAATGAACCAAGCTTTCCTATTATAATCCACAGTGCAATTGTACAATGCCATTCATTTAAAGGTGGCAAGCGAGCATATACTTTGTAATATTCCCAACTTGGAAGATTAAAAATATATATATATACGATTAAAATAAATTTTAATTAAAGATTGAAATTTATTTTAATGATCGATTCCTTACATGGGATGAGTGATACTATGACAAAGAGTTCATGTTAAATTAGAGACATCAGTAAAGGACGACTATACCAATTATTTGCTAAAGCATTGATTATGTGGAGTCAGCCATTGAACAAAAGATGGAATGATAAAGCATTGACCAACTCATTAGATCGAATCGAAGAGAAGAACAATGAATAAGGACACAACTCAAATACGCGAGCTTCATTTATTAATAACCCAGACTAAGACGAACTTGGTCTTCCAGTCAAACACCCTGTGGCCAAGCATGGTAGCCGTGTATGCAGACAACATCCACGTCAATGGCTAATAAGGTTATCAATATCTGTCGAAAAGGATATCGGGTCAATATTGGAGAGCTATGATGACTATGCTTATTATCGTGTGGGATTCTTATGATTGAGTCAGACAAAGGTTATAAAGAAACAGCCCAAGTGGTTGAGTATTCAATAATCATCTATCAAATATGACTTAGAGATTATGTTACCAAATTGACAACACAACTACGTTCCAAACCCAGAAGCGACAATTAACAGTGATTGACAGCTATGACTAAAGTCAGTAGCGATAAAGAGTTGGCGACAAGCGTGCAATGATTATTATGAGTAATGATAATAATGTTTAAACGATGGTTACTTATCCACCATTGATACTTGGTTGATATTCATCACATACGATTAATTACTAATCGTATTATATTTCCATAAGCATGGCGGCTCATAACAACGATCTGATTATATTTTGTTTACCATTAATTAGGGTGGTAAAGAGTTAACAAGGTGACAACGGTTCATCGTTCCCTTTTAACAAAAACAAATTACCAAAGCCAATCGACAATGAAAAAGGTGTGTTGATTATTGATTTTGATTTTATTAAGTACTCCCTTTGTGGATATCACTCATTGAGCATTTCGGTTGCTATCGCAACCTTATAGATTCAAGTGCAAGCATTATACAACAGATCAGAGACGACACCGTATATGGAGCATAAATCATAATTCCATATCAGAGACGACTCTAGAATAGCAGATTGCATAAGTCATATCAAGCATATCAGGGACAACACTATCTGTCATTGATTATCTTGTCATAACAACATATATTTCATTGTCTATCAGAGACGGCTCGCAGGGTATATGCATGTTCCATATTGTTATATCAGAGACAACCATTAATAGATATTCGAACTGCTAAGTATCTATTGCAGTCGCAGCCTTGTTAAGATTCATTGTATTCCATTGTGGCATTAGGAATATAGTTATAAATGTATATTATTCTATCTTCATTCATTGCATAATTGTTGAATCATAATACATTGTTCATTTATACTGCATACTTGCATAATAATTCTCTAGTTCACTCTATCGATTTAGCATTTTGAATTACCAGTCATATATATAATTGCATTATCATTCAATAGTTCATTTCATAGCACTTGGAATTACCAGTCATACATACATTTATAGCTCTGTATTCATAATCACATAGATTTAGCCATAACATTGCATTAGATCACGTAGTATCAAAACATAAAAAGGGGACCTTAAAATTGGTATCAGAGCTATAATCCTGCCAGCTTGTGGCATGAACATTCAGATTGTAGAAAATGGAAGCAATTGAGGAACTAATTTAAATATGGGAAAAGATGAGAACTCTGCAACCAAATGCTTCGATGCATGGTCAAGAGACACGGAGAAGAAATTAGATCAATTGTCTGCATTACTAATACCAACCAATAGCAATGACAGAAAACAAGAAGAGAAAAGAGAAAAAGATGAATATTGAAGACATCATGCCCTTACATATAGACCAAACCTTTCTACTTTCCTTCCAAAGAAAGGACGACAAGAAGTTACCTTAGCCGATTTACAAGATCAATGGTGACATGAGCCCAAATCAGTAGATGTATATGAGGAATTTCGACGTGATTGGTTGTATAGTAGTCTACAACAAGATATTTCTTTAGAGGACTACATTGATCTATGGATAAAGTACTCTTCTAAGAAATATAGAAGTCATCTGTTGGAATTTCAAAAGCATGCACACCATAAGGGACAAGGTATAAATGATTGCAACATGAAGATTGCATCAGGAGTCTCACTCATCAACTCCTCACATAAAATGGAGGCATTGTTAGTAGTTTCATTAAAGAAAGAAAGTGTAAAACATAAAATCCTCGAGGAAGTCGCCATGAGAGATGTTCATCTAACACAACAAGAAGACAATAGTTAGGACATGGTCACTATACATTCCAAGGAGTCAAAAATACTTGAAGGAGAAATCATTCCCAACACCTCTAAGGAAATGAAAGCAGAGGAATCTTCAATCATATCTTTAATCACGAGTGAATAGAGTATGCAAACTTATAAGAATCATGAGTCTAATTGTACAAAATCATACACAAAAGAAGGTATAAGAGAGGTTGAAGTAAGAAGTTATAACTTTGATTGTTTGAAGTTGTTCAAACACAACATTCTTTCATCCCCAGTAGCAAATAAGGAGTATAATACAGCAGTCACTTGGTGTGTTCCACTCCATCTTGAAATTGATAAACTAGGAAAGTTGGAAATAAGAAAAGATGATGATGGCTTGAAGAAATCAGATGAAGAGAGGATGGAAAAAGATGAAATTCAGTTTAGAGACAATGGTAATCTCCAACTTATTCATAAAACCTTAATTAGAGTTGAAGTGAACAGGATCCGTGACAACCCAGTCTTTGAAGTGAGTGAAGAAGCTAGTTTGAATTCATCTAAAAGAAAAAATGAAAACATGTTTTGGGATCCCGGTGCATCTTCCCTCAAGGAAGCATTGCGAACCATTTGGAATCTTATGACAAGATCTCATAGTACCATCATTAAAGACTTCCCATTCAAATTACCGAATGATGCCATTTAGAAAAGAATTCTTCGTTCGAATTGTTCAAGTTCGATAAGAAAATGGACTCATATTTCTATCATATCTCTTGTAGAAGATAAGTGTTACCATCGTTATGTTTCGGTTAAGATGATATCGACAAAGGATCTACCAGGCTCATGGAGGTTAACTATTCAGATCTTTACTTACATGACAATGAATAATCATTCTCAAGCACAAGGTTATGTTATGCAGAGATGGCACTTCCGAGTTTGGGATCTAGGAATCATCAACAACATAAGAATGCTTGTGGGCAAGCATTTTCCAAGAGGGGGAGACTATAGTATACCCAACTTGGAAGGTTAAAAATATCTATATACGATTAACATAAATTTTAATTAAAGATTGAAATTTATTTTAATGATCGATTCCTTACATGGGATGAGTAATACGATGACAAAGAGTTGATGTTAAATTAGAGACATCAGTTAAGGATGACTATACTTGTTATTTGCTAAAGCATTGATTATGTGGAGTCAGGCATTGAACAGAAGAAGGAATGATAAAGCATTGACCAACTCATTAGATCGAATTGAAGAGAAGATCAGTGAATAAGGACATGACTCAAAGATGTGAGCTTCATCTATTAATAACCCAGACTAAGACGAACTTGGTCTTCCAGTCAAACACTCCGTGACCAAGCATGGTTGTCATGTATGCAGACAACATCCATGTCAGTGGCTAATAAGGATATCACTATCTGTCGAAAAGGATATTGGGTCACTATTGGAGAGTTATGATGATTATGCTTATTATCATGTGGAATTCTTATGATCGAGTCAGACAAAGGTTATAAAGAAACAACCCAAATTATGTGGCTGAGTATTCGATAATCATCTATCAAATATGACTCAGCGACTATGTTACCAAATTGACGACACAGTGACGTTTCAAACCCAGAAGTGACGATTAATGGTGATTGATGGCTATGACTAAAGTTAGTAGCGATAAAGAGTTGCAACAAGCATGGAATGATTATTATGAGTAATGATAATAATGTGTAAGTGATGGTTACTTATCCACCATCAATACTTTGTTGATATTCATCGCATACGATTAATTATGTATTATATTTCCATAAGCATGGCGACTCATAACAGTGATCTGATTATATTTTGTTTACCATTAATTATGTTGGTAAAGAGTTAACAAGGTGGCAACGTTTCATCGTTCCCTTTCAACGGATACAAATTACCAAAGCCCATCGACTATGAGAAAGGTGTGTTGATTATTGATTTTATAGACCAGTCCCTTTGTGGATATCGCTCATTGAGCGTATCAGTTGCTATTGCAACCTCATAGATTCAAGTGCAAGCATTATACAGCAGGTCAGAGACGACACCATATATCAAGCATAAATCATAATTCCATACCAGAGACGGCTCTAGAATAGCAGATTGCATAAGTCGTATCAAGCATATCAGAGACAACACTATCTGCCATTGATTATCCTGTCATAACAGCATATATTTCATTGTCTATTAGAGACGGCTCGCAAGGTATGTGCATATTCGATATTGTTATATCAGAGACAACCATTAATATATATTCAAAATGCTAAGTATCTATTGCAATCACAGCCTTGTTAAGATTCATTGTATTCCTTAGTGGCATTGGGAATACAATTGTAAATATATATTATTCCATCTTCGTTCATTGCATAATTGTCGCATTATAATACGCTCATTTATAGTGCATACTTGCATAATAATTCATTTGTTCACTCTATCCATTTTAGCATTTTGGAATTACCAGTCATATATATAATTGCATTATCATTCAATAGTTCATTTCATAGCACTTGGAATTACCAGTCATACATACATTTATAGCTCTACATTCATAATCATATAGATTTAGCCATAACATTGCATTAGATTTCATAGTGTCCAAGATAACTTAAAAAGGGGACATTACATACTTAATCTTCAAATGTTTTCACTTTTGTAAGCTTGTCTTACTGTCTTGACCGTATATGGAGGTGGCATCATTAATGAGGTTTGTAAAAATCTGAATGTCTTTTCTTCACTGAAATGCACTATGAATGCAAAAGAGCTCTCTATTTTCTAGCATTTGCAGTGTGCTCTAATATTCAAATGCCCCTAATCAAGTTGGAGAATTCACTTGAATGTCTATGCTACAACTGAAGGTGGTTGTCTGTTGTCGAACTGATCGCATATGAAATCAACAATTGCAAAGCTGTGCTGGTTGTGTTTAGTCTCATGTTTGTGGCCAACAATTGCAAGTTTCTAAGCACTTGTTAAGCCATTTTCATCCTAGTTATGGGTGCCTTCTAGGCCTCTTTATTTTTCCATTTATTTGCCTATTTACTTTTAAGTCTGTTGTTTAATTGTGTAGAATTTTAGATCTTGAAATTTCTTAACTTTTTAATGTTGTTTGCAACTATCCATGCCCATTGTGAGTTATACGTAGAGCACAACTCTAAAACTTAACAACGTAGCTTTCCTTAACCCCAATCTTTCATGTTTAATCCTTGCTTGTCAAAATCTCACCCAAACATGATTTTATCCAAGATTTTACAAAAGTGCCTATGATGGGCTGCAAATAATTTTTTGAAATCAACTGGGAAATTGGTATATCAGAGATGCTCTAAGTTATTGGAGTGGTTGGGATTTGTTGAAAATATTTTTCAAGAATTCATTTGAGGGCATCCCATTATGCAATGAATGGAGATTTGTAATGAACCCTTTCTAGTGTATTTTATCCTAACATAAAACATAGATTTGTCATTAGCTAATACTCAGAGGATGATAATTTTATCAACATATAGATTGCATATCTATCTTTGGTTATATACACATTAAATACTAATTGCTGATTATATTAATAATGTTGTCGAATTGGTATTAGTTCATCTTCCCTATCTTCTTGTCTTGACGGAGGATGGTGGTTTTACTGTACCAGGACGTGTGCATAGTCTACACATGGATTTGCTCAAGGTTCTACTAGTCTTGGACTTTCCCATCATGTGACCGATTTACCTGCCTTTTCCTCTACACACCCCCTATCTAGCGCAAGCATTAAAGATAGAAAGATTGCATAAATCAATTCGAGCGAAACATTATATATAAATCTGATTATACCTGGATCCTTATTTGGATCTCTTTTGATTCCATATATTCATATATATATATCTATATCTATATCATACATATATATATAATCTATTATTTTAATTACTACATATTCGATATATGTATATCAATGCCCATAATGTATCTGTTTCACATCTATATATATATATAATCTATTATTTTAATTACAACATATTCGATATATGTATATCAATGCTCATAATGTATCTGTTTACATACGTATGCGTGAGAGACCAGTGGCAAGGTATATATAGATTGGTGATCACTTCGCAGGGGAATCCTTATTCCTAGCTGTATTCGTCCACGAATGCAGTCAACGTGGCTAATACTTGTTTTCCTTTTTCCTTTCCGATCGGTGTCTTATTGTCGACCCACCCCTCACGAATATGTATGCCGTCGAGTCAAAGGGGGTGCTGATTCACGCGATGGTGGCTACGGTTTGGAAGTGTTTAGTCATTTTCGCATTGGTTTGTAGATGCATGCATGGTCGGGTTTTACGTAGTTAATATATCAAATATTAAGTGATCTCATTAAGTATTGAATGGTTAATATTGTGTGTAGTAATATTAGTAATAATATTAATAGTACATTAATATTAATATCAATTAATATAGTTAATATTCAATAATAATACATGTATAATTAATTATTATTATTATTTGATTAAGATTACTATTAATTATAGATTAATTGAGATATTTGATTTGATAAACATATTGATTGAAATAAACACATTGATGAAATATTTAAGATGATATGTATTAATATTAAACATATTGATTGAAATAAACATATTGGTCAAATATTAAGATGATATGTATTAATATTAAAACACATTGATTGAAATGAACATATTGAGCAAATATTGAGATGATGCTCATAATTAACTAAAATATATATGTATGTATTAATATATTTGTATATACATCAATTAGGGTTCGTGACAGTCCACCCCTCAATTTGCTTGTCCTCAAGGAAGTTCGGGTGAGAAATGATTTCTGATCCTACCTGTTGGTTCCCAAATTAACAGATTGGAAATCCTACGAGCTTGCCTACTCAATGGCGGGATTATCCAACTATCTTGGCCAACAAACGGGAGTGATCGATTATGATCTTCCTCCCCTCCGTTTCAGGCTCTGCAGAACCAAGGCGGGTGAGCCTATACCTTAACCAAACTTCTTGGCTTAAGACTTTTTATAGCAGATAAAAATTATATATTAAAGTTGGGTGATCTCTCAAGATGGAATGTGAACTCTTGAGATAGATTGAATTGTGAATATCACAACTATTAAATATTTGAATTTTGTGAGAATGCTTTAACAAGATGGTATTGAAAGAATGTTTTAAAATAATGTATTATTTAGTTTGAAATAAATGCTGATGACTGCTTTCTTCTTTTAATTTTCTCGAATAGAGACTTCAACTTAAGGATAATAGATCAGTGTCTTTCTTCTGTTGGGCAATAGAGACAGTTCCTTCTTTAATCCTATGTACAACTAAGTGAGACAAAGAACACCACCTAAATGCTCCTATCAACTGCTCCTCTTCAATGTCTTTGATTATTTTATTATGCTACAATCAGTCTTATTGAATTTAACCCAAGCTTAATGAGCCCACTAAGATAGAATTAATAGTGCCTAATAATTCTAATGATCAAATTGCAAAATAACGAGAATAGTTTCCAAACATAAAGTTTTAAATCAACTTTATCTTTTGGAGATAAAATCACAAAGGACTGATTAATCGGGAACGATCAAATCCATAACTCCAAATTAGAGAAAATACTAATTTATATTAATGCTTCATAAAGTCTTCTGTACAATAGATCACTTGCAGAAAATGCATAAGAAAATAATAAGTTTTTTACATTGTTGATGATTTCTTTACATTTTACACCACATATATATGTTGATGAAAGGTTTTCACACCCCTTTAGGGTGAAAATACGCCACCCTATATTAAAATTAAAAACTTCTTTTGAAAATACTAATCAACAAATTAACTAATAGCTACCTATCTTTTGGATTTGGCTTTGGTCGAAAACCCAAACACCTTGTGAAAAGCTAAGATTTCCACGGGAGCTTGGAAATTGGATTTCCTGAACTGGTCTTTTTTATATTTTCAATGTTTGATCATTTTCATTCTCTGGTGACATCATCTTTACAGAAGGTCGAAATTCCAACATCTCTAAAACCTTCACTTACAAAATTTAGGTTGTTCCTGTCACAGAGCTTCCTTCCTTAATCCCTCATCTTTTAATTGGAAAGTAATATAATTTTGTATCCCATTTCATGTACTCCATCATATCATCAATTATTGGTCATGGAGTTCAGGATGCCATTTTTTAGAGTTCTATCACTATATAGGACTCCAAATTTTGCCAAAAATTTAGAGCTCCAACACCACCCATGTAGCATCGTCTGGTGGTAGGTTTTTCCATTTTAACAAGTATTCTGAAAGTCTTATTCCTTATTCTCTTTTGACGTTTATCAAGGATAACTTTAGGTTCCAAGATAAGTTTTCCTTCGTCATCAAGTGGTGGCAACTCGACACAAGGGCTGACTTGCTGTCTGAGGACTTTCTCAAGTCTGGATACGTGAAAGACGTGGATTCTGCTACTTTCAGGGAGTTCAATCTCATAGGCTACTTCGCCTATTCTCCTTAAAACCTTATATGGCCTGTAGAATCATGGCTTCAGTTTGTCTGCCCCACTTATTTTAAGGGAAGATTGCTTGTATGGTTGCAATCTTAAGAATACCAGATCACCAATTTCAAACGACCTTTCTACGTGCTTCTGATCAGCATATATCTTTTGTTGATTTTGAGTATGGTGGAGATTATAATTGAGGGTGTTCATAATATCAATGTTTTGCTAGATGAAATTCTGGGCCCTGGGTAACTTACTATCGTGGGTGAGCAAATCGCTGAATGTGGTGGCTTCATAACTATACAATGCTTTAAATGGACTCATCCTGATTGACTTATGATGTGTGTTATTATAACAATACTCTCCTAGATGCAACCATTTGATCCATGCATTTTGTTGTCCCGTCACGTAGTTCCTGAGGTATCGCTCTATCCATTTGTTAACGATCTCAGTTTGCCCATCTGTCTAGGGGTGATAGCTTGTGCTGGGAATCAAGTCTATTCTTGTTAACCGGAAGAGTTCTTGCCAAAATTGGCTAAGAAACTTGCTATCCCTATCACTGATGATGTTCTTTGGCAATCCATGCAACCTAAAAATTTCTTTGAAGAATATCTCTGCTATTTGGTGTGCCTTATAGTGGGTGGATGTTGCAATGAAATGTGCATATTTGGTTAGTCTATCCACCACTACAAAAATACAATCTTTCTCTCGTATTCTTGGTAAACATGTGATGAAATCCATTGAAATACTTTCCCACTTTTGGTTTGGAATGGGTAATGGCTGCAATAACCCTGCCGGTAGATTTTGTTCGGTTTTGTTCTTCTGACAAGTCATGCATTCTTTAACATACTTCTTGATATCCTTCGTGATTCCTTTCCAAGAGTACCTTTCTCTTATTTTCTTGTAAGTCTTATAAAATCCTATATGTCCAAATAAGGGGTTGTCGTGGTACTCCTTGATAATCCTTCATTTAATCTTGGAGTTTGATGCAAGGAATATTTGTCCGTTGTATAGAATGAGATCCTCAACTACTTTATATTCATCACTTGGCATCTCCCTTCCATGATCTCATTGGTCTTTGGATCTTTAGTATATTCTGCAATAATGCGTTATTTCGAATCTTCAGTAATACTTGTTAGTCCATTTATGTGGCATCGTCGTGACAATGTGTCTGCTACAACATTATGGGTACCCTTGACATTCTCAATATCAAAATTGTAAGCCTGAATCTTGCTTACCCATTTTTACTGGCGATCATTGAGGTCCTTTTGGTTCATAAAGAGTCTTAAGCTGTTGTGATCAGTTTTAATATGGAATTTCCCACATACCAAGTATTGTCTAAACTTGGCTAAAGCATGCATAATTGCTAGCATTTCCTTATCATAACTAAAGTAATGTCGCTCATTTTCTGTCAATTTGCGACTTTCAAAAGCGATAGGGTGTTTGTTCTGCATAAGTACTGCGCCAATTCCTTCTCATGAAGCATCACATTGTAACTCAAATGGTTGTGAAAAATCTAGAATAGCTAAAATAGGGCATGAACATATGACCATTTTTAACTTCTCGAAGGCCTGTTGTGCTGTTTCATCCCATTTGAAAGCCCCTTTTTTTGTTAAATCTGTTAGTGGGGCAGCTATTTTGGAGAAGCTTTTAACAAAACATTTGTAATAACTGCATGGTCCCACAAAACCTCTAAGTTGTGTTAGAGATTTGGGTTTTGGCCAGTCTTTGATTGCCTTAATTTTCTCTTCGTCCACACATACTCCCTCTGCATTTATTTTATGGCCTAGGTATAGGATTTCTTCTAAGCCAAACTCACATTTGGAAGCTTTAGCAAACAAGGATTCAGATTCTAGGATACTTAAGACTTCTTCGATGTGCTGAAGGTGCTCTTTCCATGTTTTGCTATAGATGAGGATGTCATCAAAAAATATCAATAAGAATTTCCTTAATTGTTTTCGGAAAATATGATTCATACATGATTGGAAGGTGGCTGGGGCGTTAGTAAGACCAAATGGTAGGACTAGGAACTCAAAATGCCCATAGTGACATCTAAAAGTGGTTTTAGGGACATCTTCATTTCACATCCTTATTTGATGATAACTTGACCTTAAGTCAATTTTTGGGAAATATTTAGCCCCATGCAGTTTGTCGATAAGTTCATCTACTCTTGGAATTGGGTAGTGATTTTTTATGGTTTTCTTATTCAATGCTCTGTAGTCTATAGATATTCGCATTGTTCCGTCTTTCTTTTTGACAAGTACCACTGATGATGCAAAAGGACTGGAACTAGGTTGTATGTGTCCCATTTCTAGAAGTTTCTTTATTATTTTTTCAATCTCGTCTTTATACCTTTGTGGGTATCTATAAGGGGTAGTAATCATTGGCTTTGATCCTTCTTCTAGCTCTATTATGTGTTCAAATCCCCTCTTTGGTGGCAATCCTGGTGGAATATCCTCGAAGATCTTTTATGCTTCCTAAGAAGAGGTTGAATATCGATGTGCCCAAATGACCCCTGTGGAGTGGATTTATTCAGGACCAAACATTGGGCAGCCCACTATCCTTGTCCACGCCTAAAAATCCTTTCGATTCTTTTGCATGAAATTACTTTTGAAGACCCATTAGGTACTCCTTCCAAGGTAATTTCTTGGCCTTCATGCTGAAAATGGATTTGCAAATTAGGAAGATCAAATTTAAAACAACCTAGGGAATATATTTAGGGAGCACCTAGAATTACATCATTGTCTAATGGTACAACATGTAGGTCCACCTTAATGGAATGCTTTTCCAATATGATTTCTTGTTGGGGCACTATTTTTGTGCATCTTACCAAGGATCCTGTGGCCTGTGCTGCGGTGAACCCTTTAAAGTTCTTTGTCTTTAACTTCAATTTTGTGACGAGTCTTTCATTAATAAAGTCATGGGAGGCGCCACTATCGACCAAAGCTATAACATTTTGCCCTTTGATGGTGCTCTTGATTCTCAAAACTTGGTGTTTTGAAGTTTGGGTTAAAGTGGATATTACCCATATTCTTCATTTTCTTCTTTGTGTCTTATTTTCTTATATTCGCTTTCTTCAATATCTTCCTCATGGGTCTCATCTAATTTTTGAACTCTTGCCCTCTTACCACATTTATGCCCAGGCGTCCATTCTTCCTTGCATCCGTAACATGTCTTTCCCTTCCCATATTGCTTCTTTTTATTACAATCATGTCCATGTTCCCATGGTCCCTTGCATATGTAGCATAGGTTCCTTTCTCGTAACTCATCTCTTTCCATGTAGTTAGGGAATCCATGGCGGCTTTCACTCCTCATGTGGAATGGTTTTACATAATTTATTGGAATTTTACTTGTGGATTGAGTCTCTAGTCTTAGGGCTGTTTCAATGGCATCATCCAAGACGTGGGTTTGAGTGCACTCACCAATCCTTTCAATGAATCTTTCAATCCTTCCACGAACAAGTAAGTCAGTCGGTCGTTATCCACTCCTGAAACCCGAATTGAGAGTTTTGGAATTCGGTAATATTACCTGCGATTGACCCTTGTTGTTTGATATGAGTTAACTTTTTAAAATCTTCTTGGGGATGTTTCCCATCAAATCTTTTAATAAGTCTTTGTGCAAATTCTTCGTAGCTGGTGATGTTTTGATGTCCTTGAGTATGGATTCCATGGTACCACCATTCGTGCGCCATTCCCTCTAAGTGGAGGATAGCAAATTGGAGAGCGTCTTCCTCAGTCATCGAAGTAAGGGTAAGGTAAGTGTTCAACTTTTGTAGCCAACCATGTGCAATGATCTTCCCGGTCCTGTCAAAATTTTGAAGGTTTATTTTGTTTACTTTATGCTTTAAATCCCTATTTGGGTTTAACCTAACTCTTTTTGGTCCTTATTGTCTTTGGCCCTCACAAAACTCACTAAATGTTACAAGTTCTTTGATCTTTGGTTCTAGACTCGCATAGGCTCTAGCATTTTCCACCGTGCTATTGGTGGGTTGTTCGCCCCTACCTCTTCCCTCAATATTTCTTCCCTAGGTAAAAAGGTGGGTTTGGGTACCTTAGAGGATGAAGGCATATTATGATTCTCTGAGTGATTGCAGCTTACGTCCCTCCCATTAGTGGAATTATTCCTAAGATTATCGATTGAATTTCCCATGCATTTGTAATGCTTGGAGGAGAGCTTGGTTCGTTTGATTTGCTTGTTCCATAAAGGCTCTCATTTCATTTGCCATTTGTTCATTCATTTTTTTTTTCCCTACCGTGTATATGTTTGCATGAGAGGCCCTCACAGGATGGCATGATTATGCTCTAATACCAAATGTAATCAACCCTTTCTAGTGTATTTTATCCTAACATAAAACGAAGATTTGTCGATAGCTAATACTCATAGATGATGATAATTTTATCAACATATAGATTGCATATCTATCTTTGGTTATATACACATTAAATACTGATTGCTTATTATATTAATAATGTTGTCGAATTGGTATAGTTCATCTTCCCTATCTTCTTGTCTTGATGGAGGATGGTGGTTTTACTGTACCAGGACGCGTGCATAGTCTACACATGGATTCCCTCAAGGTTCTACCTGTCTTGGAAATTCCCATCATGTGACCGATTTACTTCTTTTTCCTCTACACACGCCCTATCCAGCGTAAGCATTAAATATAGAAAGATTGCATAAATCAATTTAAGCGAACCATCATATATAAATCTGATTATACCTTGATCATTATTTGGATCTCTTTTGATTCCATATATATATATATATATATATATATATATATATATATATATAGATCTATACCATACATACATACATATATATATATTTCTATTATTTTAATTACTACATATTCGATATATGTATATCAATGCTCATAATGTATCTGTTTCGCATCTATATATATATAATCTATAATTTTAATTATAACATATTCAATATATGTATATCAATGCTCATAATGTATCTGTTGACATACCTGTGCGTGAGAGACCAGTGGCAAGGTATATATAGGCTGTTGATAACTTCGCAGTGGAATCCTTATTCCCAGTCGTATTCATCCACTAATGCAGTCAACGTGGCTAATACTTTATTTCCTTTTTCCTTTCCGATCGGTGTCTTATTGTCTACCCACCCCTCACACATATGTATGTCGTCGAGTCAAAGGAGGCGCTAATTCACGCGATGGTAGCGACGGTTTGGAAGTGTTTAGTCATTTCTTTGTCGGTTTGTATATGCATGCATGGTCGGGTTTTACGTAGTTAATATATCAAATATTAAGTGATCTCATTAAGTATTGAATGGTTAATATTGTGTGTAGTAATATTAATATTAGATTAATATTAATATCAATTAATATAGTTAATATTCAATAATAATACATGTATAATTAATTATTATTATTATTTGATTAAGATTACTATTAATTATAGATTGATTGAGATATTTGATTTGATAAACCTATTGGTCAAACATATTGATTGAAATAAACATATTGATCAAATATTTAAGATGATATGTATTAATATTAAACATATTGATTGAAATAAACATATTGGTCAAATATTAAGATGATATGTATTAATATTAAAACATATTGATTGAAATAAACATATTGAGCAAATATTGAGATGATGCTCATAATGAATTAAAATATATATGTATGTATTAATATATTTGTATATACATCAATTAGGATTCGTGACAAGATTTTATGTTAGGAAGATGTTTGTACTCAATTTATTTTGCTATTAGTTTTTATGGCTGTAGTTTAATTGGGTAGAGTTTTAGGTCTTGAAATTTCTTAACATTTTATTGTTGTTTGGAACTATCCATGTCCATTGTGAGGAGACTTTATACATAGAGCACAGCTCTGAAACTTAACAGCCTAGCTTTCCGTAAATCCCAATCTCTCCTAGTTAATTTTTGCTTGTCAAAATGTCATCCAAACTTGACTCTGTCCAAGATTTTATTAGAGCGTTTCCCTGAGCTGTAAAGAAATTTTTTAAATCAACTAGGAAATGGGTATATAAGAGATGCTGTAACCTATTGGAGTGTTTGGGATTTGTTGAAAACATTTTTCAAGAATTCATTTTAGTGCATCCTATTATGCAATGGATGGAGATTTCATGTTAGGAAAATGTTTGTACTCAATTGCTTGGTAAGCCTTGAATGTGTCGTGTGGATAACAAGGACATGATCTTAAAACTCACTATAATGGGAGCTACACTAGCCTTGGATGTTAAGAGGGATTCTCAATGAAGTGCTTTGCTTCCCCCTTACACGACCATGTTTGGCCGCCTAGTCTTTAACACTCCCCAACGAGCATTACCAAATCTTGAATTGGTCCTTTCCTAGTGATTGATGATGACATTGCTTGTTTCTCCCTTCAAGGCGCCCTAAAAGAGATATTTGAAGAAATTGGTATCTTATCCTTTTAGTCTTCATCAACCCTTGATTTTTGTGGACAATTTGTATAGATTTGTTAACTGCTTGTGTTGTACTACATTTTATTTTTGTTCTTTTGTTCATTTCTTTTGCTTTCCTAGGGTGGTGTCCTTGTAGAGTCTTTTACTATGTGCTGATGTATTCTCTAGTCCCATTGACCTACTTTTGGTCACTCATGGCATGAGTTTATCTTATGTTATCTATGAAATTTATGATCATTAGTACTGCTAGAGTCTTGATATATTTCTTTTGTTTTAGTATCTTGTTATTATATCTTCTAGACTTAAGTGGTGATTTTTATGAATGGGGTCATTTTTTTTGTCCAATAGGTATTGCATGGAGTTGGTGAGGTCATTTCACAAAGGAATTGCCTTAAGGTAACACTTTCTATTTAATGAGATTGAATCCTAAGTACAATAGAAGAATGAATACTTTAATTTCTGCAATCGAAACATTTGATAATTGAGAAAAAAAATGCCACGTAATCTATATCTTTTGCTTATGTTATTTCATCTTGTGTACGTCTCTACCCTAAATTGCATGCTCAAGATTCTATGCATGTTGTGAATTTGATTTGCTTTTCAAAAATGTCTCACCTATAAAACATTGTCGTGTTTCACCAGAATTTTGGATATGATAAATCTGTTATATGTCACCTACCCTGCCATCTTTGTTGATTAGCAAATTAACTCAAATTTTGTTTGTGGTTATTTCAGCATACATTTCATTCTTTTGGATTGTTTGGATCTTTGTTTAGGCCTAATTCTGTATTCTTTGACTTACTAAAATATAGGTTCTTCTACTTAACGGTTCACATGATAGGGAATCGATGGGGATGCATGCTTCAGATTTTGTCACAGCTATATCTGATGCATTGAATCGTAAACATGGGGATCCACAGAAATGCCTGAACAATCCAGTAAGAAAAAATTATTTTCTACAAGTTCATATGCAATATCTTATAATGATGCCCTGAAATGGAAATGAAGTTTATTATATTAATATGTATTATGGAGGTCATGAAACATATAATGTATAGAGATGTGTAGGTTGGAGCTGTCTCTTTCTATAATATTTTTCTAGGTAGGACTGCTTTTTATTTTCTCATTGTGATCTACTCCATAATTAGTTATATATATGAACTCTATGGATTTCTTTCCATTTTCTTTAGGATCCATGGTAAAGATTGAAGTTATCTTTATGGATTTCTTTCTGATTGTTATCTACTCCACGGTTAGGTGTTTATATTGTAACATTGCGATTTCGTTCACCGCTTGTGAACTTGCAATTTTAATGGCCTTGCATGTTGATTATGATGTGAGAAATGCCATGTTTCTATATTAGAAAAATCTGGCCTAAGTGTAAAGATACCGCCTGTTCTAGCCAAAATTTTGTGCCTTTCCACTCAGTGTAATTTTGTCAAACAGTTTTCTTGCAAGCTATCTTGTGTTACTGTTTTGTCTCAGTTTGCTGATGTATTGGTTTGTTTTAGTTCTGTTTATGTATTGGTTTGTTTTAGTTCTGTTTACTTAGAGTAATAGATATATTTTATAATTCAATCTAGCATAAATCTGAGATACAATACAGATGTAGAAAATGAATATATTCAGATACTCTAACCGTATGCAAGCTCGTATGTAGACTCCCAATGGAACAGCTGGTGTAGCAAACCCAGTAGTAGGGAATAAGTTCCAAATACAGATTTTAAAGCCCATATGCAAGCCACATTTACCTCACGTCCAGTCCAGATGTATCACAGCATGAGAGGTAATGGTACGGCAGGGTTTGCTGTCTCAGACATCCACTAAACTGCAGTCGGAATCCTTGAAAATTAGTCATACTTCCTCTATCTTTCCACGCCCAGATTTCCAGTATGTGTACAACACTTTAGGAGTGGCCAGTATATGTAGTTTTAGCTACAACAGTCAAAAACGACCCAGCAAGTGTAGATAAATGGAATCTAGCACTAAGGGACAGCTAGGTATGTCTGATAAGGCTGTAGCAGAATGTTGGTACTTCCCCAAACTCTTGCAACTCAACTCCACCAATCTGCTAAAGGTTCAAACCCTTCCTAGCAACTGCAACAATGTCTAATATTAAATATCACAAACTTCTGATTTTACCTTAAAGCTCAACTTCAAATCCCAAGACTGTCTTCCAACAACGCTGAAATCGTTAGCGAAGAGGGATTTCCTCCTCCAAGCCCTTTAGAGAAAATCTCCACAATTCCACCAATTTCATCAATTATCCAAGCTTGTTGAAAGAAAGCTTTTCCACCTCTTTTATAATGTTCTCATAGGAGCCCATACCTTCATTTTGTCAATGTGGGATAAAGCATAACTCCCTTTATGTAACTTATGTCTCTGATGTATTATAAAATAAAGGGGACTCTTATTTAAATATTTCCCACAACTATAGGCAACACATTAATAAAGTTAAATAATTAAATTTAACTTTATAAAATAATTTTATTAACTCACAATAAATCATCTCAATGATAAATAAATCTTCTTGTTGATTTTAAACAATTACCATCAACATGTCACTGCTAGTGGATGTCCAGTCAAGAATGACTTACTATAAATAGTAAGTATGCCAAAAACTAATCCCCTTAGAATGATTTGCAACTGAAACTGCCTAGGCCACACGGCCTCTAAGTCCCTTTATTGTCTTGGTTAGCCTACGAGACCATGGGGAAATAGGCTAATGATGCACATGTTATGAACGCTAGAAAGGGTACATTACAGTCCACCCTTTCCAAAATTGCTTGTCCTCAAACAATTTCAACTCTAGATGTTGCAAGATCTTATCACTCTCCCACGTAGCATCCTCAATTGGCAGGCTCCTCCATGTAACCAAATATTCCTTAGTTGTCCTTCGTCGGAGGGTCCTCTCCCTGGTATTAATGGTCGCCTTAGGAACCAATATCAATTTCCCCTCTTCATCTAGGGGTGGCAATCCTGCTGATGGAACTACAGTATGGCCTAAAGTCGTTTTAAGTCTAGAGACATGAAATACATTATGCACTTTACTCCTGGCTGGCAACTCTAGCTCATAGACCACCTTCCCAATGCGCTCAGTGGACCATAAAATCGTGATTAAGTTTCTCAGTACCACTCTTCTTCAGTGATGACTATCTATAAGGTTGGAGTCTCAGAGGAACCATATCGCCAATCTCAAAACTACGCTCAACCCTATGCTTATTAGCATATATCTTTTGTTGGTTTTGCGCCTGCTAGATGTTCTCCTTGAGTGTCTTTAAGTTGTCTTGACTCTCCTGCAACAAATCTTTTGCCTTAGGCACCTTGCTATCCCCAAAGAGTAAATCCATGAAGTTTGGGGCATCATATTCATACAACGCTATAAATGGAATCATCATGATAGCCATGTGGTAGGTGGTATTGTCGCAATACTCACCCAAATGTAACCATCTAACCCAAGCCTTTTGCTGCCCGGACACATAATTCTATAGATAACCCTCTACCCATTTGTTTACTATCTTTGTTTGGTCATCGGTCTGCAGATGATAGCTAGTGCTAGGGGTGAGCTTCGTGCCACTCAACCTGAAAAGCTCCTGCCAGAATAATCTCAAGAACTTCTCCCTTTCGCTCACGATGTTCCTGGGCATCCCATGTAATCTTAAACCTCTGTTAAAAACAGGTTAGCCACTTCGGCTGCTATGTAGGTGGCTGCAATAGAGAGGAAATGTGCAAATTTCGTTTATCTGTCAACAACCACATAGATGGAGTCCTTGCCTTTACCCGGGCAATCCTATAATGAAGTCCATCGAAATACTTTACCACTTTTGATCTGGAATTCCTAAGGGCTGAAGTAAACCAACTGGAAATGCATCCTCGTTCTTATTCTGCTGGCATATTGGGCACTCTCTAACATACTTTAGAACTTGATTTTTGAGTCCCTTCTAATTGAACCTCTCCTGGATTTGCCTATAAGTCTTGAAGAACCCCGAATGACCAGCTAATGGAGTATCATAAAATGTTCTTAAGATCAATTCCTTAATGCATGAGGAAGGCACCAAATAGATTATTTCCTTATTGAATGTGAAATCCTCGTTTACCATGTACTTGTCATCTTGAGTCATGCCCTCAATCACACATGGTGCCCACTGATCCTTGGCATACTCTGCTGCAATCATCTCTCTCCAATCAACTAATATCTCTATCAAAGTGCATATGGGTGGTCTCCGTGAGAGTGCATCTGCTACCACATTCTTCCTTCCTTTAACATACTGAATGTCAAAGTCATAGGCCTGCAGTTTAGTGTTCCATTTTTGCTGCCTGTCATTAAGTTCTCTCTTGCTCATGAAGTATTTAATATTGTTATGATCTGTCTTAATCACAAATCTGCCCCCCACCAGATAAGACCTAAACTTGGCCAACGCATTCATGATGGCCAACATCTCCCTGTCATAAATAGAATAGCTCTTCTCCACCCCTCTCAATTTCCTTCTCTCAAAAGATATGTAGTGTTTCTTCTACATCAACACAACACCAATCCCATTGCTTGAAGTGTCACACTCTAACTCAAATTGTTTGGTGAAGTCTAGAAGAGCTAACACTCGGCAAGATATCATCACTTTCTTGAAATGCTCAAAACACCGTTGGGCTAAATCAAACTACTCAAAGGCTCCCTTTGTCAATGGAGATGTTTGTGAAAACCCCCTCACAAACCTCCTATAGAAGCCACACAAATCAAGGAACCCCTTAGGCTGTTAGAGGCTAGTCGGAATTGGCCATTCAATGATGGCTCTGATCTTTTATGGATCCACTCTCACCCCATCAGCACTGATGATATGCCCAAGCTATAACAACTCAGTCATGCCAAATTCACACTTTGATTCCTTAGTGAACAATGACTCACTCTCCAAGATACTCAGAACCTCCTCCAAGTGCTCCTCCCAAGTCCTGCTAAATATCTGGATATCATCAAAGAAGACTAACTCAAATTTTCTTAGTTACCCACTTAATACCCGGTTCATGCAATTATGAAATTTGGCTGGGGCATTGGTAAGCCAAAATGGCATTACCAAGAACTTGAAATGGTCGTATTGACACCTCAATGGTGTCTTCTCAATTTCCTCGGCCCTCATCCTGTTCTGATGATAACGTGACCTCAAATTTATCTTAGTGAAGTAGCAAGATCCATGTAACTCATATCAGTTAATCTAGCCTGGGTATGGGGTACCTATTCTTAATTGTCCTTTTGTTCAAAGCCCTGTAATCGATACACATCTACATAGTTCCATCTTTTTTCTTCACCAAAACCACTGCTGGTGTAATGGGCTTGTAATGTCCCCTTTTTATATTAATTAGGACACTACTGAAATTACTAGATTCTTCTACAAATATGTGCAAATGTAATCTAAAATGACGCGGCCAAGACCCACGCAAAAACTCTTTAAAACGCGGGCCGCGGGGAGAAGGCAAGCATTCACCGTAGGCATGACACGAGCAAGCATACATTCAGTCTAGGGGTGGAGGAGTATCACGCAGCCCACAGTTTTGAACAGCCACCGCAGGAGTGGGAAGCATTGAGAATTCACCGTAGGGAAGGGAGTTTCAAAGCCCGCACCATGATAGTGACTTGAATACATAGCGTTGGAGCCCAGTGGAATGAAACTTGCGTGGAGGGGGAAAAACACGATTGAACGCGCAGGAGGTGTATAGGATTCACCATTGGCAACACGCACGGTAATGGCAATTTGTTGAAGAATGACTTATTCGAGCTCTTGGGTATTAATTTGTTGAAGAACGACTAATTCGAGCTCCGTGGTATTGGAGACCGGAAGCAGTATAACGTTTAGTTCCTACACTCGGGAAGGCCGAAAACACATAAGGAGGCAGGAAGCATATCATTTTTGACCCATCATTGGAAGGTAGTAGAGGCCTAGCCACGTGTGAATACAAGTTCACCGTAGGGACAAAGCAAGCCAACTAGAGGTATTTACGAAGGCCAAACATATAACCATTTTCAGTTATAGATTTGTCGCCTGGCAGAACAAGAAAATTGTCGAAATGCAGTCAGCAAGGAAGAGGCAGTGGAAGGCTAAACTACAGGTCTCAAGAATGGACAAACATGTTAAAACCCTTCCTTCAGGTGTGAAGATTGCAGGCGGAAATGCCGGTTCCAGCCGGACAAAGAAAAGACCAGCAAAAGCCCAATCCGTAGCGGACCCAGTCACACCAGAGACAATGGTTTTTTAAGGAATCAATGGCGCAGAATGCAGGAAGTGGTGGTAGGACACGCCCAATGACGATCCCGTCAAAGCAAGCTTGAGACATGCACAGGTTCAATGGGCTATTCAGATGCCAGTGTTCACTGTTTAGGACTTTGAGGCACTCCTGCGTGCCATGATAGGAGGGTTTGATATACACTCTCGGACGTGTACATTAGATTATGTCAATCAACATCTACCCATTTCATTCAGGGCCAAAGGCTTCTCTTGTGTTTTTGTTATTCCAAGGAAGTACGGGAAGAAGATAGACATGAAACCAAAGAAGATAACACTGGCTGATAAGGAGCGCTAGGTCAACTGATAGCAGGGCCGCTTACGGACACAGATTTGCACTCCATCCTTCATGATAACCATGGTATGAAAAAGGCATACGTGGCCGAGGGACATTGGCTGTGTATTATGGACATTATCAAGAGCAGGTTAATAGGCTCCAGCAGGGCTTCTGATATTAGCCTCCACCAGATTGCACTCATGAATGGATTGATGCTGGGTACTGTGTATGATTGGGCTTCCATCTTGGCAGAGCGGATGTACGAGTTCATGACGTTGCAGCACAAAACTTTCTACCTGCCCAACTATGCGATAGGATTCTTTGTGGATGCTACGAGGACACACTGTCCCCACGAGGCGTTAGAGATGTAGCCACAAGATATTGCACCTGGCGAGCCTCCAATCTTGCATTGGAGGCACTTGGATATAATACTTGGATGTTGGGCACTTGTATTTTTTTGGATGTTTGTATGGAGTGGTCATTATAGGTTTTGCCCCCTCTAGTTCTATCACATGCCCAATAATGCCCCCTCTAGTAGTATGGATTAATAAAATAATAAGAATAATTAGTTTATATCTTTAATTTAAACTTATTAAATTTTTAATTGATTGACATCCCCAGGTCTGGAACGGGGACATTACAGGGCTCTTGCTTGGTCTGATGTGACCCATCTCCAATAACTCGTTTATTGCCTTCATCTCATCCTTGTATTTTTTTGGATGTCTGTATGGAGTGGTGATTACAGGTTTTGCCCCCTCTAGTTCTATCACATGCCCAATACCTCTTAGGTGGGACCCCATGTGGAATGTTATCAAATACCTTAGTGTGCCTAGATATGACCTCCTGAACATCCGAGTGATAACTCTTAATCTGCTGCTCTAAAACTGTAGGCATAATAAGTCACCCTGCCATCCACTCCACCTCATCATGTCTGAAAAGTCACTCCATCCTCCTAAGTGACAACAACCTTAGTCCACTGTCTGATAAGCCCTTGAGTACCACTTTCCTACCCTGGTGTTCAAACGGCATCTCGATTTTCTTCAGATTAAAAGTAAACTCAACTAGTTACTTCATCCTTGTCATGCTGAGAATAACATCATAATCTCCCATATCCACTACATAGAAATTGCCAACCATCTCGTAATCACCCAACCACATGTGAAGATTGGTAATCATGCGGGTACTTAGTAGCTTGTGCCCACTAGCCACAATGACTCTGAAGCCCTCATGCTCCTTTGTCAGAAGATCTTTCTTCTTAACCAAACTCTTTGAGATGAAATTATGAGTAACCTCTGTGTCAATCAATGTAACAACTCGCTGCCCTTGTATCATACTTGTCACCTTAAAAGTTATTGTCTGCCCTATACCAATAAGTCGAGCAATAGTTTTTTCATCACCTAACTCCTTTCCTGTTGTGGTTTCCTCAGAATCAGATTGTTGTTCTCCATTCTCTAATGCTGATTCCTTAGTTGAAAAGTACTCAATTTGTGTTGCTTTCGCTTTGACTGCACACTTGTGTGAAGGGTCCCAAGGCTCTTTGCAATGGAAACATAGTTTCCTCCTCCTAAGATCGTTTAATTGCTTGTTGTCCAAACGGTTTGAATCTTTCTTTGACAGATGAAAATCCTTCTGGAAATATTTCTTATTTTTCTCCTTCTTTGATGGAAAACCCTTTGAATGAAATTTATCCTTTGATGATGAAGGTTCCATATCCCTTGCCTTTTTGTAGGCTTCGTGCTATGTTGAAGGATTAAGGCCCTTGATCCATCCCTTCAATGGCTTTGCAAAACCATCCATAAACAAAACCAATAATCTCCTCTGTGAAATATCTGTAATCAAAGCTAAAAGCCTCTGAAACTCTGATATAAATGTATCAATCAAACCCCACTGCTTAAGCTGAGCTAACTCCTTGAAGTGCAATTCAGGATCCCTTTTATCAAAATGCTCAATCAAGCTCTCAGTAAACTCAACATATGAGGTGATCTAATCATGCCCCAATGTGACCGTGTCGTGATGCCACCACTCGTGTGCCAAGCCATCGAGATGTAATGCAGCAAATTTAATGTCTTGCTCCTCTAGCATTGGGTTCAGTTGGAAGTGTCTACTTTTTGCACCCAAGATCTGGCTATAGTTTTCTTGGACCCATCGTAGTAGGGTAATGTGAGCTTTCTCACCTTGTGCAAAATCACTATGTTTTGCCTTGCCACCAGTGCGAGGTGAATGCTTCAACCTAACATACATTGTAAATGCAAATCGGACTTATCTCAGATCTAATAGTAATTCTGTCTTAATTTTATATTTCAGAATGATAAGTATTTATTATGAACAATGTTTTAATCTATGGATCTTCAAGAGGACTAAGTATTAATTGATTTCGATACTTTCATATGCCTCATCGAATGGCATTATATATATGAGCAATGGTCACGTCTTGAATAGGCATGACTCCACAAATTGGAGACATGTCTATTCAAGGCGTGACCTCTCACTTAACCGATCGTGCCGTTTCACTTAAACGATGCCAATGAATTAGTAAGACATACTAATTATCATCGACGGTTATAGCATAGACTAATGATAACAATTAACGATATCGTTAAGGTTGTTAACAAATATGATAATACTAAGAGTGATCGGGGAATCAAATAAGATGCCCGATCAATCATATATTGATTGATATGAAATCTAATGCAATTTTGAATACGATCATACAAATTGTAATACTCTTTATTCATTCGATTATCTTGCATCGATAATGTAATTAGCTTGAACGATGATAGATAAAGAGTTTAGTGTTTAATGATATATCTCCATCGTCTATCTAATCGAAGCTACCCATGTATTCAACATCCATGTACTCCCTGAAAGAGATAGCTGCTTGAAATTCTTCTCCTCCATTTCCCTGATCTTGATTAAACTGAGATTGTAAGTCCGTAATCTATGGGTCATTCTCCGATTGTACTAGGGCTCTAGGTGAGAAGGTAGGTATAAGTGGCCTTGAACTAACTGTCCTCGCTAGTCTAGTTGGATGGCCAAAATTATCAGCAGCCTATCGTCCTCCATTACCATCGTTTTGTCAATTATGCTCACCATTGTTACCTCCGTTATTTCCACCGTTGTTTCTGCCACCATTATTCCCACCATTCACATCAATACCCATATGTCTAGTCATCATCTGCATCATAAGGTCCATGCGCTGATTTTGTTCCTGAATTCTTACTTTTGCCTGTCGCTGCCCTAGTTGCAAAGCCTCTAACATATTAAATAATCTTTCTTCACCAGGTTTCCTTCTTTCACCCATATTGCTTGTTACCTATTCACTTGTGCTTAAGTGTACTTTTGGATTTCTTTGTTCTTGCCCTCTATTCTGTAATGCTTTGTTTCTCCGTGTATTATAATGATGTGACAATGCTTGTACACTCTAATCAGTTATGTCACTATCTATTCATTCTGTTCTGTACCCATTAGGATGATAAGATACACTGTTCTGATATTGCTGTAAAGACCCCCCCTATTCTAGACCAAGTTTTGTGCCTTTGCACTCAGTGTAATTTTGTCAAACAATTTGCTTGCAAGCTATCTTGTGTTATTATTTTGTCTCAGTTTGCTAATGTATTGGTTTAGTTTAATGTTGTTTATTAAAATAGGACACGATATACATGGCCAAGTAGAATCCAATGCATATCAAATAGATAAACACAATGTAATTTTCAACACATATGAAATATATTCTTTTCTTTGATAAATTGGATTTTCAACAACAATGAATTACTCAGATGAATAGATATATTTTATAACTCAATATAACATAAATCTTAGATACAATACAGATGTAGAAAATGAATATATTCAGATACTCTAACCGTATGCAAGTTCGTATGGAGACTCCCAATGGAACAATTGGTGTAGTAGACCCAACAGTAGTGAGTAAGCTCCAAATATATATTTTAAAGCCCAGATGCAAGCCAAATCTGCCTCACGTCCAGTCTAGATGTATCACAGCATGAGAGGTAATGGAAACATAGTTTCCTCCTAAGATCATTTAACTGCTCAGTGTCCAAACGGTTTGAATCTTTCTTGGGCAGATTAGAATCCTTCTCGAAATGTTTTATATCTTTCTTGTAATGTCCCCGTTTTTAGACACATGGGATTAGCTTATTTCGGTGACCCTCGTAGGTTGATTGGGATGTTGGAGGGGGTCGTGTGGCAGAGCCAGTGGTTAGTTTCCACTCTGGAGGTCTGTGATGCCAGGATTGTTCTTCGTTTGAGTCAGATTGATATACTTACTATTTATAGTAAGTGCCTATTTGGGGTGATAGTCATGATTGCTATTTCTAGCAGAGCGCCTAGGCATTGGTATTAGTGGAGTTGTGGATTCATTTGCAGAGTTTCCAGTTTGAGGGACTTACTATTTACAGTAAGTCTATATCTGGCAGTGTCTATTAGGGGCAGGGTGTCCTGGTGACGGACTTGGCAGAGCAGCTTTATTGACTTGAGGGTTTTTATTGTTGAGGAGTTCGTAATTAATTAAGTTCAGTTAATTAATTATATTATGAGCTTATTTTATAAAGTCAAGTCATTAATTAATTATAATGACTTTATAATTAAATGCTATGTCATTTAATGGGAGGAAATATAATGAAATATTATATTTCAATTAAAAGGTTATGCAAGGATAATGTTTTAATGGCATAATCATTTTAAGTTATGCAAAGTGTGTGAAGGAGAAGCTGAGTTTCAAGTCTTCTTGAAGAAGCTGGTTTTAATTACTTAAGGATTTTGAAACTCTTGAGGGGGAGATCTTTTGATCATTTATGAAATTGCTGGAGTTCTTTTGATGAGACAAGGGTTTGGAGAAACTTGCTGAATGAATTGTAAATTCTTTGTTTTCCTATCACTTTGGACTGGTATTCAATTCCAGCGAAGTGTGAGAAATCTTCATGCTACCATTGTAAAATTTATATCAGGTACGGATTGAATAGAAACAGATGTATTCTGTGATGAGCCCAACCTGACCCTGCTGATAATTCGATTTGTTTTTGCACAAGATAACAATTTCTAACAATAATTCCTTTATTTAAATATACATCTTCAGTTTGACAATTCTCAGCCAGCATACACAATTATTTCAGAATGCTTATTTGGCACAAATTCTGGAAATTACATTCAATC